>JAKSZT010033094.1:538867-609508 GCA_026826555.1 Tolypeutes matacus
CATGAAATCTAGGTGGAGCTGCAACTCCTACCCTACAGCTCAATGGACTCATCCAAGTCACCTGGTGAGGAGACAACGATGGGAAATGGCCATCCCAGGGAATGGAGAGGGCCTGCATCTGCAGGCAGGATCATCCCACCCACCATATCCATGGGATATAAGCCCTCTCTCACTTGGAGTTGGAGTGGACATCACCATCCCAGTCGCCTCTGGATTGGGGGAAGAACTATGGACTAGAGTGGACTTGATGGTATTCTCTTGCTCACATATGGTGATTCTTGCAATGCAAGAAATTATAACAATGAGGTGGAGCCAGTGGCCACTTGACAGTTTTTGGGTAGGGAGGGGATGAGCAGTTGAAATACAGGGGCTTCTTTGGGAGTTGGAGGTTGTCCTGAGTACTGTTGTGGCAATGGATGTAGGCCATTTTAAATCAGCACACACCACTCAGAACTGAGTGGGAGAGAGTGTGGTCTACAGTGTGAACTGTGGTCTATGGTTGGTGGCAAGGCTCCAGGATGTGTAAGTTCATTGAGGGTGGTGGGCCACACTGTGGGAGATGTTTGTGTGGGATGTTGTGGGAGGTGTGGGAGGTGGGCAACATGGGAATCCCAGTGGGTTCCGTGTAATATTTTGGGTAATCTAAGCACCTCTTAAAATATATGTGTGTATATATATATATAAATAACATTTTTGTAAGCAAATACACATATATGCATATATATTTATATATCATTTTGCAAATGTTTGTATGTATTGTGAGAATTTTGATTTTTACCCATAATAAAAAAAAAAAAAAGAAAAAAAAAAGTAACAACTGATAATGCTGGACTTTCTTCTGCCATTTTGCTATTTGGTTTTGTAACTCTTGTACCTTTTTCATTACTCAGTTCTGTTAATGCCTACTTTCATATTTATTACTTTTTTTATTGTGCCAATTTGAGTCCTTCCTCGTTTCTTTCTATAGATATATTTCATATATTTTCTTTGTAGTTACCATGGAGCTAAAATTTAACATCCTAAATCTATAACAATCATGTTGGATTTGATACCAACTTAACTTCAATGCCATACACGTACACTGTTCCTGTACCCCCCACCATTTACTCTATCCCCTCACCATTGTTAATACTTGTTACAAATTATAGCTTTATACATTGTATATCCAAACCCATAAAATCATCATTAGTTTTTATGCATTTGCATTTTAGAACCCGTGAGGTGTAAAAAGTGGTGACATACCAGAAAATACAACACAATAATACTGGCATTTGTAATTACCTGTATGGCTACCTTTACTGGAGGTCTTGATTTTGTTATGCTGCTTTGATCTACTGTCTGAATCCTTTCCTTTCAGCCTGAAGAACTCCCTTTAGTATTGCTCATAAGGTAGGTCTAGTGGTAACAAACTCCTTTACCTTTTGTTTATCTGGGAATTTCTTAATCTCACCTTTGTTTTTGAAAGGCAGTCTCAACCAATTCTTGGTTGTTAATTGTTTTCTTTCAGGACTTTAAATATTTTGTCCCACTGCCTTCTTGCCTCCATAGTTTCTGATAAGAAATGGCACTTAAACTTTTTAGGACTCCCTTGTATGTAACATATTGTTTTTCTCTTGCAGCTTTCAGAATTTTCTCCTTGTCCTTGACATTTGACAGTTTGATGACTATGTATTCTCTTTGTGTTTATCTTGTTTAGGATTCTTTGGGTTTCTTGAATGTGCATATCCATGTCTTTCATTAAATTTGAGAAGTTTTCTGCCATTGTTTCTTTGAATATTCCTTCTGCCCCTTTCTCTCTTTCTTCTCCTTATAATGTAAATATTGTTACACTTGATGGTGTCTCATGGGTCTCTTAGGCTCTGTTCATTTTTTAAAATTCTTCTTTTTTTTCTGCTCCTCATCCTGAATCATTTCAATTGTCATGTCTTTGAATTTACTGATTCTTTCTTCTGCCAGCTCCAATCTTTTTTTTTTCTTTTTTTTTCCTTTTTTTTCTTTTTCCAATCTGTTTTTGAAACTCTCTAAGGAATTTTTCATTTCAGTTACTGTGGTCTTCAACTCCAGTATTTCTGTTTTGTTCCTTTTTAAAATTTTCTGTCTCTTCAATGCTATTCTATTATTGTTCATTATTTTCCTGATCCTTTAAGGTGTTTTTTTTTTTTTAATTAAATATATTTTTATTATAGAAGTTGTGAACTTATTAAACAATCATGCACATATGTAGAATTCCCATACAACACCCCTTCACCAATATACCATACTGTTGTGGAAGATTTGCTACAGATTATGAGATAATATCCTTGGACTATTACCACTAACTGTCATCCATACCATACATTTAGCATATTTTTCCATACCTCCCCCCCCCATTATTAACACAATACATCTTTGGCATGGATGCAAGAATATTACAGTTTTGCTGTTAACTATAGTCCATAGGTTACATTAATTGTATTTTTCTTATGCTTCTCCACATTCCCACCACCCTGCAGTTGTGACATATATCTGTTCTAGTTCACAGAAAGACATTCTTGCATTTATACTATTAACCACAATTCTCATCCATCTTTGGGTTCACTATGTTATTCAGTCCCTAGATTATTCTCTAGCTTCTTTCAATTGACATTTATATCCCTACATTACCCTTTTCAGCCATAATCCCATTTATAAACTAGCTGCTACTCACTATAATGTGTTACCATCAACTATCCATTTCCACACTTTTACAGTCAAATTAATTAAAACTTCTACATACATTAAGCATCAGTACTCCTTTCCAGCCCTCCGCTTATCTCCTAGTAATCTATACTTTAGGTTTTAACTCCTTGGATTTATTCTTTGAATTTAGTTTATATTAGTGCGACCATTCAATATTTGTCCTTTTGTGTCTGGCTTATTTCACTTAGCATATGTCTTCAAGATTCATCCATGTTATCATATGTGTCCCAATTTATTTTCTTCTTACTGAAGCATAGTATTCGATCGTATGTATAATACCACATTTTATTTATCCATTCATTGGATGATAGACACTTAGGCTGTTTCCATCTTTTGGCAATTGTGAATAACGCTGCTATGAACATCAGTGTGCAGATGTCTGTTCTTGTCACAGTTTTCGGTTCTTCTGAATATATTCCTAGTAGAAGAATTGCTAGATCATATGGCAATTATATATTTAGCTTACTGAGGGACTGCCAAACTGTCTTCCACAGAGGTTGCACCATTTTACAATCCCACCAACAGTGAAGGAGTGTTCCTATTTCTCCACATCCTCTCCAGCACTTATTGTTTTCTGTTTTTTAAATAATGGCCATTCTATGTGGTGTGAGATGATAGCTCATTGTCATTTTGATTTGCATTTCCCTAATAGTTAGTGATATTGAACATTTTTTTCATGTGCTTTTTGGCCATTTATATTTTCTCTTTGGAGAAATGTCTATTTAAGTTTTGGCCCATTTTTAAATTGGGTTGCTTGTTCTTTTATTGTTGAGTTGTATGATATCATTATATAGAATGGAAACCAAACCCTTATTGGTATTTGGTTTCCAAATATTTTCTCCCATTGAGTGTGCTGCCTTTTCACCTTCTTGATGAAGTCCTTTGAATCACTAAAGTGTTTAAATTTGAGGAGGTCCCATGATCTATGTTTTCTTTTGTTGCTCATGCTTTTGGTGTAAGATTTAAGAATGCACCACCTACCACCAGGTCTTGAAGATGTTTTCCTACATTTTCTTCTAGGGAAGGAGTTCTTAACCTTTTTTGTTTCACAGACCCCTTTGCCAGTCAGGTGAAAACCACAGACCCCTTACTAAGTCCACACTATACTTGTGTATTATTTAATAAATATATCACTCCCCACAAGAATACTGTTTTTCTGAATTTCAATTCAAGCTCATGGGCAACTTGTTAAGAACACCTATTCTTGGAGCTTTATGGTTCTAGCTTTTATATTTATGTCTTTGGTCCATTTTAAGTTAATTTTTGTATAAGGTGTGAGATATGGGTCCTCTTTCTTTCTTCTGGATATGGATATCCAGTTCGCCCATCACCATTTGTTGAATAGACTGTTCTGCCCCAGCTGAGTGGGTTTGACAAGCTTGTCAAAAATCACTTGACCATAGATGTGAGGGTCTGTTTTTGAACGATCAGTTTGGTTCCATTGGTGTATGTTTCTAAGTGTTATGCCAGGACCATGCTGTTTTTACCACTGTGCTAGGTAATGTGATTTAAAGTCCAGAAGTGAAAGTCTTCCAACTTTGCTTTTCTTTTTTAAAATGTTTTTGGCTATTTGGGGTCCCTTACCTTTCAAATAAATTTGCTTGCTCCACATCTGCTCCCCTTTAGATCTTTTAAAATTTCTTTTAGCAATGCATTGTAATGTTCTGAATAGCTTTTGCATCCTTGGTTGAGTTTATTCTTAAATATTTGATTCTTTTAGTTGCTTTTGCAAATGGAATTTTTTCATGACTTCTTCCTCAGATTGCACATTACTAGTTTATAGAAACATCTTTGATTTTTGCATCTTGATCTTGTATCCTGATACTCTACTGAAATTGTTTATTAGCTCTAACAGCTCTGTTGTAGATTCTTTGGGACTTTCTAGGTATAGGATCATAGCATCTGCAAATAGAAAAAGTTTTATTTCTTCCTTTCTGATTTGAATACCTTTTATTTATTTTTTTCATGCCTGATTGCTCTAGCTAGAACCTCTAGAACTATATTGAACAACAGTGGTGACAGTGGACATCCTTGTCTTGTTCCTAATTTCAATGGGAAAGCTTTCATTCTTTCACCATTGAATACAATGCTAGCTGTGGATTGTTCATATATGGCCTCTATCATTTTGAGAAAGTTTCCTTCAATTTCTATCTTTTGTAGTATTTTTTATCAAGGAAGGATGCTCTATTTTGTCAAATGCCTTTTCTGCATCAATTGATAAGATCATGTGATTTTTCTTCTTTGATTTATTAAGTGGTGTATTAAACTGATTGATTTTCTTGTGTTGAACCATCCTTGTATGCCTGGAATAAAATCCACTTGATCAAGATGAATAATTCTGTTAATGTGCTGTTGGATTTGATTAGGATGTATTTTATTGAGGATTCTTGCATTCATATTCACTAGGGAAATGGGTCTGTGATTTTCTTTTTTCATATCTTTATCTAGATTTGGTATTGGGGTATATTAGCTTCATAGAATGAGTTTGGTAGCATTCCTTCTTTTTCAATTTTTTAGAAAGGCTTGAGTAAGGTTGGTATTAAATCTTCTTTGAATGCTTGGTAGAACTCACCTGTGAAACCATCTGGTCCTGGGCTTTTCATTTTGGGGAATTGTTTGATGACTGTTTCAATCTCTTTACTTGTGATTGGTTTGTTGAGGTCTTCTATTTCTTCTAGGATGAGTGCAGGTTGTTCATTATATTCCTAGGAATTTTTCCATTTTGTCTAAATTGTCTAGTTTGTTGAGATACAGTTGTTTATAGTATCCTCTTATGATCTCTTTTATTTCTGTAGGGTTAATAGTAATATCCCTATTTTCATTTATTTTATTTTATTTATTTGCATCTTCTCTTTTTCTTTGTCGGTCTAGCTAAGGGTTTGTTGGTTTTGTTAATTTTCTCAAAGAACCAGTTTTGGCTTTGTCGATTCTCTCTATTGTTTTTTTGTTCTCAATTTCATTTATTTCTGCTCTGCTCTTTGTTATTTCATTCCTTCTGCTTGCTTTGGGATTAGTTTGCTGTTCTTTTTCTAGTTTCTCCAGCTGTGAAGATAGGTCCTTGATTTTAGCTCTTTTTAAATGTAAGAATTGAGGGCTATAAATTTCCCTCTCAGCACTGCCTTTGCTGCATCCCACAAGTTTTGATATGTTGTGTTCTCATTTTCATTCATTTCAAGGTATTTATTGATTTCTCTTAAAATTTCTTCTTTGACCCACTGATTATTTAAAAGTGTGTTGTTTAATCTCTATATATTTGTGAATTTTCACTTTTTCTGCTTCTTGTTGATTTCCAACTTTATTCCATTATGATTAGAGAAAGTGCTTTGTATAATTTTGATCTTGCTGAATTTATTGAGATCTGCTCTGTGACCCAACATATGGTCTAACCTGGAAAAAGATCCATAAGCGCTTGAGAAGAATTGTATATCCTGCTCTTTTGGGGTGCAATGTTCTGTACATGTCTATTAGGTTTAGTCTATTTATCATATTATTCAATCTCTCTGTTTCTTTATTGATCATCTGCCCAGATGTTCTTCCAATGCTGAGAGTGGTGTATTGAAGTCTCCTACTATTATTGTAGAGATATCTATTTCTTCATTCAGTTTTGCCAGTGTTTGCCTCATGTATCTTGGGGCATCCTAGTTAGGTGCATATACATTTTTTAAAAAGATTTATTTATTTATTTATCCCCCTCCTCCCCAATTTTTCGCTCACTATCTGCTCTCTGTGTCCTTTTGCTGTGTGTTCTTCTGTGTCTGCTTGTCTTCTCTTTAGGAATTACCAGGAACGGATCCTGGGACCTTCTGGAGTAGGAAGGAGGCACTCAATCTCTTGCGCCCCCTCACCTCCATGGTCTGCTGCATCTCTCATTGTCTCTCCTCTGTGTCTCTTTTTCTTGTGTCCTCTTGCTGAGCCAGCACTCCTGCATGGGCCAGCATTCCTGTATGGGCCAGCACTCGTGCGTGGGCCAGCACTCCGCATGGGCCAGCTCTCTGCTCAGGCCAGCTCACTGTGTGGGCCAGCTTGCCACACAGGTCAACTTGCATTCACCAGGAGGCCCCAGGAATCGAAACTTGGACCTTCCATATAGTAGATGGGAACCCAATCACTAGAGCCCCTTCCACTTCCCTCTGTGTGTTCTTCTGTGTCTGCTTATATTCTCTTTAGGCAGCACCAGGAACCAATCCTGGGACCTTCTGGAGTGGTGAGAGGCATTCAATCTCTTGTGCCACCTCAGGTCCCTGGTCTGCTGTGTCTCTTATTGTCTCTCCTCTGTGTCTCTTTTTGTTGCATAATTTTGCTGTGCCATCTCTCTGTGTGGGCCAGCACTCCTGTGTGGACCAGCACTACATGTGGGCCAGCTCTCTGCTCAGGCCAGCTCGCTGCATGGGCCAGCTTGCCTTTCACCAGGAGGCCCCGGGAATCGAATCCTGGACCTCTTATATGGTAGATGGGAGCCCAATCACTTGAGCCACATCTGTTTCCCTGGTGCGTACACATTTATGGTTGTTATTTCCTCCTGATAAATTGCCCCTTTTATTAATATATAATGTCTTTCCTTGTCTCTAATAACAATTTTGCTTTTAAAGTCTATTTCATCTGATGTAAGTATAGCTGCTCCAGCTTTGTTTTGGTAACTGCATGCATGAAATATCTTTTTCCAGCCTTTCACTTTCAATCCTTTGGTATCCTTGGGTCTAAGGTGAGTCTCTTGTAGACAGCATATAAATGGCTCATATTTCCTTATCCATTCTGTCAGTCTGTGTCTTTTGATAAGGGAATTTAATCCATTAACATTCAGTGCTATTACTGTAAAGGCGTTCTTATTTCACCCATTTTGACCTTTGGGTTTTATCTGTCATATTTTATTTTCACCACTCTTTTTTACACTTTTAGTTACTTTTACTGATATAATCTTTATTTCTAGACTTTCTTCCAAGTCTCTCTCTCCTGTCTTTTCTTTCAGGCTGTATCACTCCCTTTAGTGTTTCCTGCAAAGCCGGGCTCTTTGTTATAAACTGTCTCAGTTTCTTTTTATCTGAGAATATACTAAACTCACCCTCATTTTTGAAAGACAGTCTTACTGGATATAAGATTCTTGGCTGGCAGTTTCTCTCTTGCAGTATTGTAAATATATCATGCCCTACCTTCTTGCCTCTATGGTTTTTGATGAGATATTGGCACCTAATTTTATTTCATATTCCTTGTGTGTTATGCATTGCTTCTCTCTTGCTGCACTCAGAATTCACTCTCTTTGTCTTTGGCATTTGACATTCTAATTAGTATGTGTCTCAGAGTTGGTCTATTTGGATTTATTCAGATAGACATACATTGTGCTTCTTGGATATGGATATCTGTGTCCTTAAATAGTATTGGGAAGTTTTCTATCATTTTTCTTCAAATATTCCTTCTTCCCCTTTGCCCTTCTCTTCTCCTTGTGGGAACACCGATGGCATATATGTTTGCCCATCTCTTGCAGTCATTTAGTTCCCTGAGACCCTGTTTAATTTTTCCTTTCTTTTCTTCATCTGTTCTTTTGTATGTTTAAATTTGGAGGTCATGTTTTCAAGCTCACCAATCCTTTCTTCTGCCTCCTCAAGTCTGCTGTTATATGCCTCCAGTGTATTTTAAATTTCATTTATTGTGCCTTTCATTTCCACAAGATCTGTTATTTTTCTATGCATGCTTTCAAATAATTTGTACTTACTCAGTGTCTTCTTAATATCCTTAATCTTTTTAGCCATCTCATTGACTTTATTAAGGAGATTTGTTTGAACATCTATGATTAATTATCTCAACTCCTTTATGTCATCTGGAGGCTTAGATTGTTCTTTGACTAGGCCATATCTTCCTGTTTCTTAGTATGGATTGTAATTTTTTATTGATATCTTTGCATCTGGCTTACTAGAGGTATTTATTCTGGGCTCAGTTTATCCCTTTAATTTAGGGCGTTCTTGCTCTTTCTCTCTTGCTGATTGTGTAGTAGGACCCAAGAATGTAATTGTTACTGTAAGCTGTAGAGGCTGAAGCTGCCCACGTTGGCCCAAGAACTGATGAAACTTCTCCCCCCTTTCTCCTCTGCCAGGGGTAGGGACAGAGACACAGCCATGTGTAATAATACAAGTCATGCATACCACGACCATCTGTAGTAACGTGTAGCGATTGATGAAGGTTTATGTCCCTACCTCTCTTGCCTGGGGTGGGGATGGAGCTGAAGGTGTGGGCAGCAAATCTATGCTGTGTGGGTCCAAAATGCCCATGGTTGCCCAAGTAGATGGACATAGCACCACTCCTCACTCCTTGCCAGGGGTGGGGATGGACTCTCTGGAGTGCCCGAAAATCTAATCTCTGTGGGCCGAATGCACCTGCAGTTGCCTGAGAGACTGAGGGAATACTGTCCCTTCTTCCCTTTAGGGTATGGGGATGGAACCTCAGGTACCCAACAGTTCAGTCCCTGTAGGCCAAAAGTGCCTGCCATTGCCTGAGAGGCTGAGGAAACACCAGTCCCCTTCTATCCTATTAGGGGTTGTGGGTGGATCCACAGGCACCCAACAGTTCAGTCCCTGTAGGCTGAGAGGCTGAGGAAACACCAGCCCCTCCTATCCTACTTGAGGGTGGGGATGGAGCTAAGGTGTCTGACTTTTCAGTCTGTGGGGTCCAAAAGCACTTACAGTTACCCAGAAAGGCTGGGGGAACATTGCCCCCCCTCTTGTCCTGTTGGGGGTGATGGTGGAGCCACAGGTGCCCAACAGATGAGTTTATGTAGGCCCAAAGTACCTGCAGTTTCCCCAAGAGGCTGAGGAAATACCAGCCCCCTCCTATCCTGGGGAGGGGGGGTGGACAGGGGTGGAGATGGAATCGAAGGTGCTCAACAAACCAGTTCATGCAGGCTGAAAGCATCTGCAGTTGCCTGGAGAGGCCAAGGAAACACAGGTCTCTCCTATCCTATTGGGGGGTGGGGATGGAGCTGCAGTCCATTTGAATATTCAGTCTGTGCCAGCTGAAAGTGCCTGCAGTTGCCTGAAGAGGCTTGTTCAGGTACCCCCAGGTTTTTCCCTGCAGAGGTGGGGCTGAAGCCTAGGCTAGGGCTGCAGTCTAATCTGGGTGGACAGAAGCCAGTCCCTACCATCACTGTAATTTTCAATCAGCCCCACTTCCCCTCATGTTGGGGGCAGGGTTAAAACTGCAGCTACTAGGTGGCAGGCGGCGGTGGGGTTGCAGTGCCTGCAGCTGCTCGAGGGTGGCTTCTCCCGGGACTCGGCCAGTTCCTCTCTCTGGACTCCGCAGTGGCGTCTCTGCCCTCCTGCCCTCCCTCCTGTGTCCCTGGCTGCAGACTTTTAAAACATGAAGAGCAAGAATACTAAGCTGGCATACCATCAGCTAAAATAGCAGAAGAGGAAACATTGACATATGAAATGATAGATGAAACAACTTTGAAGTCAGAGAAAACAGAAGAAATTTATCAAGATCAATATCCAGATTACCTTAAAGAAAGTATAACTCAACAACCTGTAGTTGCTTTAGAGCCAGTTTCCCATAAGAAGAAAGAGAAATCAATTGATGAAAAGAAACAAGCTCATGATTGTCCAAAAGTTAGGAAAACCAGGCTTGTGTCATATAAAACAGAATTAATAAATCATTTGTTATCTGGAAAATGAGTGTTAGAAGAATTAAGATAGAGAAGAGCAGGTCTTTTTTCAGTCATGTTGCTAGTTGGTACTTGGTAATAATCCCTCGATGCCAGGGAGGCTCATCCCAAGAAGTCATGTCCCATGCTGGGAGGAAGGTAATACATTCATATGCTGAGTTTGATTGCTTGGCAGTTCTAAGGAAATTGAATATAGATTTGCCATGGGACCTGGCAATACCATTGCTAGGTACATACCCAGAAGATCTGAGAGCAGTGATATGAATAGGTGTCTGCACATTGTTGCTCATAGGAACATTATTTACAGTAGCCAAAAGTTGGAAACAATCCAGGTATCCATCAACTGATGAATGGATAAACAAACTGTGGCATATACTCATGATGGACTATTATGCTGTGGTAAGAAGAAATGAAGTCGTGAAGCATATGACAACATGGATGAACCTGGAAGCCATTATGTTGAGTGAAGCAAACCAGACACAAAAGGACAAATTCTGTATAACTGTGCTATTATATACTACAAATATTATGTAAACTCATGGAAATAATAATTAGAATATAGGTCACCAGATAATAGAATGAGGGTAGAGAATGGAAAGCTGATAGTTAATATGTGCAGAATTGGTTAAAAGATTGTTTGTAAATCTTTTGTAAGTGAAATGAAATGTTGAGAGCACATCATGCTGTTTGTGATTAGCAGACCTTTTATGTGGATATGACAGCGGTTGAAAGGGCAAGCCTAAAGACATTTATATTACTAGAAAGAATGCTAAAAATGTAATGGGACTGCATAACATAGTGAAACCTCATGTAAAATATGAATATGGGTGATATTGCATATATAAGACTGTTTTTTACAAAAATATAAAGACAAATAAATTAGAGAGAATGAAACAGAATAGCAGCTATGTATGGCCAGGGAAGCATAGAGAGATTGAGAGGTGATGAGTTTTGTTTGTTTGCTGGTTGGTTTGTTTTTGTGTTTTGGTATTGTTATTGTTGGAATAATGAAGATGTTCTAAGCATTATTGGAGTGATGAATGCACAACTATATGATTGTACTGAATACCAATGATTGTACATTTTGGATGGCTTTATGCTTTATTAATATGTACCAATAAAATGAATTTGTTAAAAAAAAAAACAAAAAACAAAACAAAACAAAACAAAAACAGCTACTGGCCTCTTTCTGACTTGGACAGGTTCAAACTTTAGTTGTTCTTAGTATTATACTTTAGCCAGCCAAATTTACTAATTGGTAGCTCAAGTCAGTGGCCAACCTTCTCTTCTTGCCCCCATTTTGGGAAATAGAGCTTCCAACTCCAGCCTCAGAATAGCTCCCAAGGTGGCTTGCCCCACCAGTGGAGGTTGGGCACCTGCCTCCATGGTGTGAAATGCTCTACTCATGAATCTTCACTGCAGATGGGCAGTCTCCTACTTCCATTCTTTCAAAGATATTGCAGGATGCTATGCTGGTCTCCTGGGCCCCCAAACAGGTGTTTTAGATAGCTCTGGATGATTATTAACTGCCCTGTAGGATAAGTTGACTCTTGGACCTCCTTACTCAGCCATAATCTTCGTTTTTTTTCTCTATGTTTTCCTTTATCTCCCTGAACATAATAATGATCATTTTTTAAAAGTTTTGTTTAGTATGTCCAAAGTTAGGTCTTTGTGGATGGTTTCTGGATTTTTACTTTGTTCCTTTGTATGGACATTTCCTGTTTCTTTGTCTTGGAATCTTTTGTTGCACACTGTACATTTTAATATTTCATGTGTTAGCTCTGGTTTGTAGACCCTGAGCTGTCTGTTCCTTATGTTTGTATCCAGTTAGTGATATGACTGAGATTTCCTTGTGTGCCAGGAGCTAACAAAAACAAAAAAACCTATGCAAAAAACCTTTTTGCAGTCTTTGAAAATTAGCCCTGCATTGGCTGGTGCTCTCCTTCAGAGTTTTGCCCTCCTATTAAGAAGATTTGCCTGAGGAGAATGTGAAGTTCAGGATCCTCTCTATCTTTTCTGAGCCTGTGACTTTTCCTGGGTTTGTGATCATTTGTAGACTTAGGAGTTCCCCCATTTACAGGAATTTGAAAATCCCCTCTAATTGCTGTGAAATAGACTTCTTCTCCTCCTGGGTGTTCTATTTTATGTCCTAAGGTAGGTAATCCTTTGCCCCAAGAGGCTTTGATTTGTTTCTTATACTGCTTTAGCTGTCTGCAAGCTGCTTCTACTTGCAGGACAAGTTCTGGAAGGGTGATCCAGAGTTGAGTTTCCAAGTTCAATCTCTCAGGATGCCTCCTGATAGTTCAGCACCAACATAGAGGTAACCCAATATGCACATAGCAGTTACTCTGCTCCATCTGGAAGAGAACCAAGGATCCACAATGGGAGCATAGGCTGGCTCCACTCCATACAGGGGAGGAGAAAAGTGTGAGGAAGAGCGCCATGAGCTTCTTTTATTGTTTTTTTTTTTCCTCTTTAAAAATTGTTGGTAGTTTTTTCTGTCTCTTACTGCTTTTGAAGCACTTTTCTTTGCATTTGGCCCTCGCCCAGTTACTGCAACCCTTTAACTGTTTTCTGGAGTTTTTAATTAGATTGCTTTGTCTGTTTTTTGCTAGTTGTTGAAAGATTCTGCAGGGGAACGGCACCTTGGAATATCTTACATCACTGTGATAGAAATTCCACTACTGGCACTTTTGGCGATCACAGTTCAGTTGTTTTGTAGAGGTCCTTCAATTTGGGTCTGTTTGATTGTGCTGGAGTGTGATTGTGAGCTGGGTTGGGGGCATGTATCAGGTCATCCATGGAGCTGGGAGGAGGGCTGGTGGAAGGAACAGGTGAACTCTGGGGAGGATAGGACTGTGGTTGAAAATATAATTGTGGGAGTGTTCATTTGTCATCTATGGCAGGGGAGAGTCACTAATGGTGTCAGTAATGAGGGAATGTGTAGGGAAGCATAGACCTGGAGCATGCCTCTACGAAATATGAATGTGTTCATATTGTCATAGGGTGTTATCTCAGTGGGTGGAGATCAACACAATAACTACAAAAATATCAAACTCCCATTTTGGAGAGTCCTGATAAAGTCTCAGAGTGGCAAGGATCTCTAGAGTACATAGGCAATGCCTAATAAAAGGCAAACAGACCAATATGCCAAGCCTACGATATTAATGCTTGTATTTATGAACCTTATTCTTGTAAAATTGAAACTTAGCCTAATAATAACTATTGTCTAAGAGTTACCCCTTGAAAACCTCCTTGTTACTCAAATGTAGCCTCTCCTTAAGCCAAACTCAGCAAATAAACTCACTACCTCCCTCCCAGCATTGGATGTGATTCCCAGGGATAAGCTTCCCTGGCACCGAGGGATTAATATAAGGTGCCAACCAACGATGCATTTGGACAAAGGCCTTAACCAAAAGTGGGAAACATTAAATTCTAAAGTGTTTTTATGGCAAAGAGATTTCAGAATGAGTCAGGAGGGTATTTCAGAGGTTACTCTTAAGCATGTCTCAGGCAGATCTCACTAACTGCCACAGTAAACAAAACCCAAACAGGGTTGCTCCCAAGGGCTCTAGAGACATCCAGACACAATAGGCAAGGCACACAACCCCATGAAATCAGCACCACATTGGTGGGCCTTACTTTGGAATATATGATAATCTATTTCCCTAATGTAACAGAGTTAGACTCATTTATAATTTCCCTACACATGATTCTTCTGTCCCTTCTATTTGAACCTACAATTAGCACTATACCCATTAAATATATGTCTCAGAGACTTAAATCTTCAGTCTGTTCATATGCCAGTTGAGCCCTGAATCTCAGCAGAGTTGTGGCCAACACCTACTCTCCAGCTCATCAGATTTTCCCAGGACATCTAACAAAATTATGATGATGGACAAACCTCATCCCAAAAACAAAGGGTACCTACAACTGCAAGCAAAACAGTTCCTTTAATCTGCCCCATAAGATCTAAACCCTCTCTCAATCTGAAGCATAGCAGATATCACCATCCCAAAATCTTAAGATTGAGGAATGAACAAACATAATGGGGGAATACAACCATGGACCAAAGTAAACTAATTATTATTGTGGTAACAGAAGGACTTGTAACACTGATATAAAGATAGTGGTTACCAGAGGTTCACAGGGGAGGGGGAGGGAAGAATAGGTGGAACATAGGGCATTTTTAGGGCATTGGAATTATTCTGTATGATATTGGAATGATGGATACAGGCCATTATACATTTTTTCAAATTCTATAAAACTGTACAGTGAAAAGTGTAAACCATAATGTAAACTATGGACCTTGGTTAGTAGCAATGTTTCAAAATTTGTCCATCATTTGTAACAAATGTAAAAAAAAAAAATCCTAGACGACCACGACCACTGTTTACATGTCTATTCCAGTCTATTTTTCCATCCATGCCTTCCCATATCCCATGTACCAGTTTATTTTCTCCAGAAAATTCCATTTCTGTTTTCTATCTAGGAGGCAAGTGACTGCCTGCTTTGTTCTTCATATGGGTAGGAAAGGAGATTTAACTGTTTCCATATTTACTCACATGGTTACTATTTTGAGTGTTCTTCATTCCTTTGTGTAGCTCTATATTTCCATTTGGTATAATTTTCCCTCTGCCTGAAGGACCTCCTTTAACATTTTTTGTAGTGCCTGTCTGTTGGTGATGAATTCTTTCAGCTTATGTATGTTGGAAGATATTTTCACTGGGTATAGAATTCTAGGATGATATATTTTTTTCTTTCAGCACTTTAAAGATGTTGTTCCACTGTCTTCTTGCTTGCATTGTTTTTGATGAGAAGTCTGCTACCATCCATACCTTGGTTCCTCTGTCCCTAGTGTGTCTTTTTTCTCTGGCAGCCTTTTAAGATTTTTTTCTTTATCATGGTTTTAAGCAATTTGATTATGACACTTTTTGGTATAGACTTCTTCATATTACTTTTGCTAGGAATTCATTGAGCTTCTTGGATGTGTGAGTTTATAGTTCTCATAATTATTTGGAAAATTTTCAGTATTATATCTTCAAATCCACCTACTCATTTGCTTTGGAGGCTCCAGTTAAACATAAACTAAGCTGCTTGAAATTGTTTCATAGCTCACTGAAGTTCTGTTAAAAGTTTCCCTATTTTCATTCCTTTATGCTTTTCATATTGGATAGTTTCTATTGCTAAGTCTTTGCATTCATTACTCTCATATTCTAGTGTGTAATCTGCTATTAATTCTATCCTGTGTATTTTTCCCTTCAATTATTGAATCTCCTTAACATATTTTTTCTTTCCTCTACCTTCTTGAACATATGGCATATATTTAAACTAGTTGTTTTAATAATTTAATCTACTAAATCCATTCTTTCTATTTCTATTATTGATCATTTTTCTTCCTAATTTTGGATCATATTTTTTTGCTTCCTTGCATGGCTGGTAATCTTTGATTGGGTGTCTGAGACTGTAAATTTTACATTGTTGGGTGCTGGATTTTGTTGTTGTTGCTGTTATTTCTTGATATGTTTTTGAGCTTTTTTCTGGGATGCAAGGCTTGCTTTAAATAATGTTAGATAAGGACCTTTAGTATAGGGCTAATTTGGCCCCAACACTGAGGCAATGCCTTTCTAAGTGTGTTTCCCAATGTTCCACATATTACAAAATTTTCCAGTCTGTGTGTTAGTGAACTATTCCCAATCCTGTGTGAGCTCCAGAAATTCTTCCTCCTGCTTATTTCCAGTGGATCTTTCCCCAGTCTTACATAGTTTTCTCATACATATGCATTGATCTGTTCTCAGGTAAAGTCTCAAGGAAGACCCTCTGCAGATGACCAAGGCTCTCTCTCTCCTCTCTCTTCCTATGCCCTGTGAACATCAGCCACCATGGCCTGCCTGGACTCCAGCTTGGTCTCTTTAACTTGGGGGTATTGCTGGAGTCCACCTCCTTTTGCTCCATGCTGGAAACCCAGGCTCACTCCATTCTTTCCCCTCTCTCAGTGATCACTGTCTTATGCATCCTATTGTCCAATATTCCAAAACTATTCCATAAATTTTGTCTAGTTGTTTAGTTGTTTCAGGAGGGAGGGTCAATCTTGTTGCTGGTAGATTATTGTGGCCTGAAATACAAGTCTCCCAAATAACCTTTTAACCTGTCCTTCTATGTTCAACTTCATCCTCACTCCCACCTTTGCTATACTTAGTATTTCCCCAGGATTATGCACAAAGAATCTACTCTGTTTTTGTTTGTAGAATTCTTTGCCCTGCCAAATTAGTTACCTCTTATCTGTCTGTTTTCTTTCTTTCAAAACTTTGTTGTAATCTCTTGTTGGCTGATATATCTTCTCCTGATCATGTTGTCGCACGGGCTTTTATCTTTTTTGTTCATTTATTGTCATTTGAGTGGGATCTTGGGAGGAAGAAGAAATCAATGTGTGGATTAAATTGCCATATTTAACCAGAAATTTTCTCATGTCTTCAGTTTTCTTTGAAACATTATTTAAAAATAGGTCTTCTCTTGGGAGACATTTATACTGCTTGTACTATTTTGCTATTATAACTAATGCTTTGATAAATATCCTTGCCAAAAATGTTTTGTGCATCTCTGTTATTTTTCTAGGGTAAACACCTAGAGACTGGGTCAAAGGTGTGAAAAACTTAAGGCCTTTAAGATATTATTGCCAGATGGCCAACAAAAAAATTGTATCATTTTACCCTGCCACTACCAAAGTTTTCTTTTTCCTTTTTTTAATATTTTAAAAGATGCTTAGATTAGATAAATGTTACACAAAAATTACTGGGATTTCCATGTTCCCCACCTCCCATAACATCCCACATAAACATCTTTCATTAGTGTTGCACATCGCCTGCAATGGATATACACATCCTGGGGTTTTGCCACTAAGCATGGACCATAGTTCACATTGTAGACCATGCTCTCTCCCACAGTTCTGCATGTTATATGCTGATGTAAAATGGCCTGTTTCTGTCATTGTAATGTCACTCAGGAAAATTCCCAAGTCCTGAAAAAGCACCTGTATAACAACTGCTTTTCCCTTCCCTGCCCCAAAAGCATCTAGTGGCCACTGGCTCCACCTCACTGTTGTAATTTCTTCCATTGCTTGAATCACATTATGTCTACAACAGAATACCATTAAGTCCACTCTAGTCCATAGCTCTTCCCCCAATCCTGAGGAGTTTGGGATGGTGATGTCCACTCCCCCTCCAAGTGAGAGGGGGCTTATATCCCATGGATATGGTAGATGGGATTATCCTGCCAGTGGCTGCAGGCTCTCTCCATTCCCTGGGATGGTCGTTGTCCATCACCATCTCCTCACCAGGTGACTTGGGTGAGTCCATTGAGCTGTAGAATAGGAGTTGCAGCTCCACCGAGATTCCAGGCACAGCTGGCACATGGGCAAGCCAAAGCCTCCAGTCTCTGAAAGTACACCTACAAACTCCAGCATCACATATAGGTTTGAATAGAAGGGACTGATGGACCATGTGCAGGGAGGACTTATTTGAGTCCAACTCTGTCACTCTCAGGAGCACAGATTCCAAAGTAGAGCCCACTGATAAGTCATTAATCTCTGGAGCTATCCCCCCTTATATAGGACCTGGGTGTCTCCAGAACCTTCAGGAGCCCCTTTGTGTGGGACGATATCCACTTTGGTGTTCTATGAGATCCTACTGAGGTGTGCATAAGCGTTACCTCTGGGATGACCTCCTGACTCTCTTTGAAATCTCTTAGCCACATGAACTAATTTGTCTTTACTTTTTCCCCCTTTTATTCATGGTCTTTTTCCATTCGTATTGCCAGTTGGCACTTGGTATTAATCCCTCGTTGCCAGGGAGGCTCATCCCCGGGAGTCATGTCCCATGCTGGGGGGAAGGTAATGCATTCATACAGTGAGTTTGGCTTAGAGAGAGGCCACATTTGAGCAACAAGGAGGCATTCAGGTGACAACCCTTAGGCACCCCATAACAGTAGGCTAAGTTTCAATTACAAGAGCAAAGACTCGTAAGGCTAGTCATCAATAACAAGAACCCACCAGTGGACCCTCCTCCTTTGCCAGACACTGCCCCTTCACTCAGGGGACTGTTTCTGCTCCCTTGGAGAATGTGGCAGAGCTCTCCAGGCTGGGAGTTCAGTATTCTCTCATTTATTGAGTGATTGTCTACCCACTGTGGCCATGCCCCACCCCTTGATCATTTGAACAATTTTATATATATTTTATATATATTCAGGTGAACTTCCTCCCATGAAACCCCCATCCCAGACACTCCCCACTAATGATCCTCTCCTGCCCCCTCTGTAACCCTTCTGTGATCCAAACCTTCCTTGAAGATGAAGCCCATATAATAGCCAAATATAATTAATAGGAAAATGGAATAATAAAGATAAGTTTAAATATAAGAGATAAAATCCATGGAAACAAAAAAAAAACACTAGAAATAAAATAAAATTAAAGGATTGGGATATACAAAAATGGGGAAAAAACAGAAAAATTGTTAAAAAAAATTTTTTTAACATTTTTCCTTTTATCACTGCATTATCAGGTGTCCAGTCTGTACTGTGGCACCAGCCCCCTCTCACCTCTCAGTGTCTCCTGAATTTTCATTTGATTTTCAAAGAAGTTTTAGGTCACAACAAAGTCACACACAGAATACTAGAAACTGCCATAATCCCAACCTCCTTCCCCTTTCCTCACCCTTTCCTACCATGTGGATGGTAGCATTGTTATAACTGTTATACAGATAGTGAAGCATGGCTACTAAACATTGTCAATGGTTTACAGTATAGTTTACAATTTAGATGGTACAGTTTAATAAATTTTGAAGATATTTACCATGTCCTGTGTCCATTACTGTAAGGTAATGAAAAACATTTCCCATGACCACTAATACCCCGTTTGATCTTTTCTGTTCCTTCCTCCCCATCCCCCTGGGGCTCATGACACTCCCCTGGCTTGACTCATTGGATGACAAGATTCATAGTTACATGCAACAAGAGGTCTTGACATGCTGATTATCCTCTCCTATTAGGATCCACCCTTGTGCCTAAGAGACACCCACCTGTCTGTTTCTGGGTGAATCAGTCCTCCCAAAGATGGGGGTCCATCTCCTTCCCACTCACCGTGTGGGTCTCCAGTCCCTGACACAACACATTATGACAGGATGAACACTCACAAACTCCCCAGAAGCCTACTCCAGATGCACCCCTTCCTGAATGCACCCCCAACCTACACCCTGAACCAGTGACACCACCTTGTCATACTGCCATAAGATCATTCCCACCCCTGCACTTTCTTTTTTTTTTTTTTTAACTTTATTTTGTACATTTAATAACTGAAAACATAAGGAATAAAAAACTAAAAAGTAAACACAGATGCACTTTCAACATCATACCCACAAATCCCATGTTCACCTAGTCCCCCTCCCATCTCTCTCCCAGTATCCTCGGTGTTCTAACCCGCCCTTCCTAATCTACCCACCTGTCGACCCTGCACCACCAAACCCATTAATATCACTACCCACCTGTCCTATCCTTCAATATGCAACTATACACTGTCACTTTACCATAGATTATGTCCATATGTGTGATGGCTCACAACCTTCTCTTCTCTTTCTTTCCCTTGTTAACCTATCTTTCAGACAATGGTTCTCAGAGACTGCTCACTTTCCTCAATTCAAATCAGTGAGGTCAAATACTGTTCATCCTTCAATGCCTGGCTTGCTTCACTCAACATAAGGTTGAGGTTTCAAGATTCATCCATGTTATTCCGTGTGTTAGCATTTTATTCCTTCTTACAGCTGAGTAATATTCCATTGTATGTATGTACCACATTTTGTTTATCCATTCATCTGTTGATGGGCACCGGGGCTGATTCCAACTTTTGGCAATGGTGAACAATGCTGCTATGAACATTGTTGTGCATACATCTGTTCGTGTCTTTGCTTTCAATTCTTCTGGATATATACCCAGCAGTGGAATCGCTGGATCATACGGAAGATCTATTGTTAGTTTTCTGAGGAACCACCAAACTATCCTCCACAGTGGCTGGACCATTCCACAATCTCAGCAGCAGTGGATGAGAGTTCCTATTCCTCCACATCCTCTCCAACATCTATAGTCTGCTGTTTTTTTAATAGCTGCCATTCCAATGGGTGTAAGATGGTATTTCATTGTAGTTTTGATTTGCATTTCCCTAATAGCTAGTGATGTCAAGCATTTTTTCATGTGCTTTTTAGCCATTTGTATTTCTTTCTTGGAGAAGTGTCTTTTCAGGTCACTTGCCCATTTTTTAAATGGGTTGTTTGTCTTTTTATTTTCGAGGTGTAGGATTTCCTTATATATGCAGGATATTAGGCTCCTATCAGATATATGGTTGCCAAATATTTTCTCCCATTGGGTAGGCTGCCTTTTTATTTTCTTAATAACATCCTTTGAGGTGCAGAAGTTTTTAATTTTGATGAGATCCCATTTATCTATTTTTTTCTCTTGCTGCTCGTGCTTTGGGTGTGCAGTTCATGAAAACATTTCTTTTTACAAGGCCCTGTAGATGATTCCCTACATTATCTTCCAAGGTTTTTATGGTTTTGGCTTTTATATTTAAATCTTTGATCCATCTTGAATTGATTTTTGTATAAGGTGTGAGGTGGTATCCCTCTCTCATTCTTTTGGATATGGATATCCAGTTCTCCAAGCACCACTTGTTAAAGAGGCCATTCTCTCTCAACTGAGTGGGCTTGGGGACCTTCTCAAATATCAGATGACTGTATATGTGAGTATCTATATCAGAACTCTCATTGCAGTTCCATTGGTCAGTATGTCTTGTGCCAATTCCATGCAGTTTTGAGCACTGTAGCTTTGTAGTATGTTTTAAAGTCAGGTAATGTGATACCTCCAACTTCATTTTTCTTTTTCAATATGTCTTTGGCAATTTGGGGCTCTTACCTTTCCAAATATATTTTGTACTTAGTTTTTCCAGTTCCTTAAAAATACAGTGTTGATTTTTATTGGGATTGCATAAAACCTGTAGATTAGTTTGGGTAGGATAGACAACTTGATGATGTTTAGTCTTCCTATCCATGAACAGGGAATATTCTTCCATTTATTTAAGTCTTCTTTGATTTCCTTTAACAGTGTTGTGTAGTTTTCTGTATATAAGTCCTTTCCATCTTTAGTTAAATTTATTCCTAGGTATTTGATTCTTTTAGTTACTATTGTAAATGGCATTTTTTCTTGATTTCCTCCTCAGATTGCTCATTATTGGTGTACAGAAATGCTACTGATTTTTGAGCATTGATCTTATAGCCTGTGACATTACTGAACTCCTTTATAAGTTCTAGAAGCTTTGTTGTAGATTTCTCAGGGCTTTCTACGTATAGGATCATGTTGTCTGCAAATAATGAAATTTTTCCTTCTTCCTTTCCAACTTGGATGCCTTTTATATCTTTTTCTTGCCTCAGTGCTCGAGCAAGTACTTCTAAGACAATCTTAAATAGGAGTGGTGATAGTGGGCATCTTTGTCTTGTTCCCGATCTTAGAAGGAAGGCTTTTAGGATTTCACCATTGAAGATGATGTTAGCTTTGGGTTTTTCATATATACCCTTTATCATATTAAGAAAATTTCCTTCTATTCCTATCTTTTGCAGTGTTTTTATCAGGCAAGAGTGCTGTATTTTGTCGAATGCTTTTCTGCATCTATAGAGGTGATCATATGATTTTGTTCTTGCAATCTATTTATGTGGTGTATTACATTGATTGATTTTCTTATACTGAACCATCCTTGCATATCCGGGATGAAACCCACTTGGTTATGGTGTATAATCCTTTTGATATGTTGTTGAATGCAATTAGCAAGTATTTTGTTAAGGAAATTGGTCTGTAATTTTCCTTTCTTGTGGTATCTTTGTTTGGTTTTGGTATTAGGGTAATGCTGGCATCATAGAATGAGTTTGGCAATATTCCTTCTACTTCTATTTTTTTGGAAGAGCTTAAGCAGAATTGGTGTTAGCTCATCCCGGAATGTGTGGTAGAATTCAGCTGCGAAGCCATCTGGTCCTGAGCTCTTCTTAGTTGGGAGGTTTTTGATGACTGAGTCTATCTCTTTACTTGTAATTGGACTGTTGAGTTCATCAATTTCTTCTTTCATCAATGTAGGCTATTTGTGAGTTTCTAGAAACTTGTCCGTTTCCTCTAAATTATCATTCTTGTTGACATATAATTTTTCAAAGTATCCTCCTATGATACTCTTTATTTCTGAGGGGTCAGTAGTGATATCACCTTGCTCATTCCTTATTTTATGTATTTGCATCTGTTCTCTCTTTTTCTTTGTTAGTCTGGCTAAGGGTTTGTCAATTTTATTGATCTTCTCAAAGAATCAGCTTTTGGTTTTGTTTATTTTTCTAGTGCTTTCTTATTCTCTATTTCATTTAGTTCTGCTCTAATCTTTGTTATTTCCTTCTTTCTACTTCCTTTAGGTTTAGTTTGTTGTTGTTTTTCCAGTTCCTCCAAGTGTGCAGTTAGGTCTTCAATATTAGCTTTTTCTTCTTTTTTAATATATGTATTTATGGCTATGAACTTCCCTCTCAGGATGGCTTTCACTGCATCCCATAGGTTTTGATATGTTGTGTTGTCATTTTCATTAGTTTCAAGGTAGTTAGTAATTTCTTTCAAGATTTCCTCCTGGACCCACAGTTTGTCTAAGAGTGTGTTGTTTAACTTCCATATCTTTGGGCCTAATCTGATTCTCTGGCCCTTAGTGATTTCCAATTTCATTCCATTGTGGTCAGAAAAATTACTTTGTATAATCTCGATCTTTCTGAATTCATTGAGAGTTGTTCTGTGGCTTAGCATGTGGTCTATCTGGGAGTATGATCCATGTGCACTCGAGAAGAATGTAAATCCTGCTGTATTTGGGTGTAGTGTTCTGAATATGTCTATTAAGTCCAGGTCCTCAAATGTATTGTTCAGAGTTTTTGTTTCTTTATTGATTCTCTGTCTAGATGTTCTGTCTAATTATGATAATGGTGTATTAAAGTCCCCCGCTATAATTGTAGAGGCATTTTTTTCTCCACTTAGTTTTTCCAGAGTTTGCCTCATGTATTTTTAGGTGCCCCGATTAGGTGCATAAATATTTATGGTTGTTCTCTCTTCTTGAGAGATTATCCCTTTTACTAATATATAGTGTCCATCTTTGTCTCTTACAATAGTTTTGCATTTAAAGGCTATTTTGTCTGATATTAGAATAGCTACTCCTGCCCTTTTTGGCTATTTTCAGCTTGTAAAATTGTTTTCCAGCCATTCACTTTCAGCCTCCTTGAATCCCTGGGTCAAAGGTGGGTTTCTTGTAGACAGCATATAGATGGATCATATTTCCTTATCCATTCTGCCAATCTGTGTCTCTTGAGTGGTGAATTGAATCCATTAACATTCAGTGTTATTATTCACAACAAATTTCTTACTTCAGCCATATTTTCTTTGGGTTAATGTATGTCATATGTTGTTTTGTTTCTGTTTTTGTCTTTTTAGTTGTTTTTAAACTCTCCGCCAACTCTCTCTCCCTTGTTTTTTTCTTTCAACTTGTAGAAATTCCTTTAGTATTTCCCGAAGTGCAGGTTTCTTATTGGCATACTCTCTTAATATCTGTTTATCTGTGAATATTTTGAACTCTCCATCATTTTTGAATGCCGGTTTTGCTGGATAGAGAATTTGCAGCTGGAAGTTTTTTTCTTTTAGTACTTTGACTATGTCATACCACTGTCTTCTTGCCTCCATAGTTTCAGATGAGAAATCAGCACTTAATTTTATTGTACTTCCCTTGTATGTGATGGTTCTCTTTTCTCTTGCTGCCTTGAGTATTTTCTCTTTGACTTGAACATTGGACATTTTGACAAGTATATGTCTTGGAGTTGGCCTGTTGGGATTTATACTGTTTGGGGTGTGCTGTGCTTCCTGGAGCTGCACATCCATCTCTCTCAATAGGGTTGGGAAGTTTTCAGCCATTATTTCCTTCCACACTCCTTCTGTTCCCTTTCCCTTCTCTTCTCTTTTTAGGATGCCTATAATGTGTATGTTTGTGCATTTTGTGTTGTTGGTTAAATCCCCGAGTCCCTGCTGGATTTTTTTCTATCTTTTTGTCTATCTGTTCTAGTATCTGTTTGATTTCACATGTATTGTCTTCCACATCACTAATTCTTTATTCTGCCTGTTCAAATCTGCTGTTATGTGAATCCAGTGTCTTTTTGATTTCTTGGATTGTGCCATTGATCACCATCGTATACGTTATCTTTTTATGTATGTTTACAATTTCTTCAGTATGTTCTCCCAGTGTCTTCTTAATATCCTTAATCTCTTCCTTCACTTCATTAAGTTGGTCCATGATATTTGCTTGGAAAGCTTTGATTAGTTGTTCGATGTTCTGCATCTCTTCCTGGTTTTTAGTTTGTTCATTGGACTGGTCTATGTCTTCCTATTTCTCAGTGTGGTTTGTAATTTTTTGTTGCCCTCTAGTCATCATTTTATCTTGATGGGTTTATTCACTTGATTAGCTTCTCTCTGTGCTCTAGAGTTTTATTTAGCTGGTGGTTCTGTGTGTGTGTTAAGTTTTCTCTTTGACACTTTTTCTTCTTATTTTATTGCCTTGCTTCTTTCTATGTTCACTTGAAGGCAAAAGTTTAGGACCAGAGGAATCAAAAGATGTGAAAAAGGAAGAAGGATAATAGTAATGTTGACAAAAGTTAGAAGAGGGGCTGTATAAGACTTAGTGAAACAAATATTTAGCTCATGTAGGCAGTGTAGAGTAATAGGAAAAAAAGTGGAGTACCTACAGTAGACTGGGAAACCAAACAGAGGAATATATATATAATGATTTAGAAGGCTAGAATGATGAGGGAGAGAAAGTGTAAAGAAAGGGCTGAAAGGAAAAAGTTAGTATTAATTGAAAAAGAAGAAAACAGAATAGATAGAATAGAAATTGACACCCTTAAGCTGTGGGCTAATGAAAAAACATGGTTTATAAGAACCACAACAGAAAACAGAAATCAGAAAGATGAAGGAAGGAAAAGAGATAGCTTGGGATACAAAATCAACATAGACAGAGAATGGGAAACCGCTGAAGAAGAAGCACAGCAAAGAAGAGACAAGCTAGCAGCACCTAACCTAAAAAAAAAAAAAAAAAAATGAAAGAAAAAAGAAAGGGGGGAGGAAAGAGGAAAGAAAAGCAAGAGACAACAAATAAACACAGAAAAACCAAACAACGACACAAGCAAGCAGTCAAACAAATTTAAGGAAGAACAGTGTTCCTTTTTGGGCCCTTGTGGAACCTCCCAGCCTGCTTGTATTTATCAATCAATTGCCCTGCATGGTTCTATCTGCAGGTTTTGAGGCAGATTTTAGCTATAAAACTAAATTAAAAAGAAAATTTCATTTTTTTATTTTTTAAAGTGACTTTTTTTTTGGCGAAATAAGGGACCCAAAATATGTCCTCTTCTAGACCACCCCCTTCCCTGAGGGGACCCTAACTAAGCTCGTGGACACTAATCAGCACTTCCCACTTCCTGGCCTCCCCAGGGGAGCTGAAGCTCTGATGCTAGTCAGTGCAGAATGATAAAAATGGCTGACTCTGCCCCCTCTGGAGCCAAGCCTCAGTGTCACCAGGCTGCTGGGTAAATCAGACTTCCTCAGTAGATTCTCCTCTAGCCTCAGCCTGGCCCTGCTTCAAGCTGGCTTATCTGCTCCCCAAAGCTATGAGGGGGTCCAGGCAGCCAAATTGACAGAAAGGAAACCCCTCTCCACCTTCTGTCAGAACCCTCCCCCCCTCAGAGAATGCTCCCTCTCACCGGGTTGTGGGCAGTAGTTGGGGCATATCCCTGGGAAGCTAGATAACTCAGCCTTCCTCAGCAGATTCGCCATTCCCCTCAACCTGGTCCTGCTTCAAGCCAGCTATTTTGTTCCCCAAAGCTGCAAGGGGTTCCAGGCAGCAAAATCCACAGAAAGGAAAGCCCTCTCGACCTTCCACCAGAATCCTCCCACTCTCGGAGAACGCTCCCTCTCACCAGGCTGCCGTCGGGAGTCACGGCTGAAACCAGCCTTTTCCCCTGAGGGTGGGGCTCAGCTGTCTGTGCCAATCTCCATGGGCAGGGTCAAAACTCACGAATCTCTACTGAGCAATCCACCCCGCCGAGCTGCTTCCAGATAGATGTCCCAAGCGTCTCTCTCCGTGCTCCCACAGAACAGACCCCCAGACAGGACCCCATCCCCAATTAGCCGTCCTCAGAGAGCGAGTCAGCAAGTGCCCTCCTAAGCCAACGCAATCTTGCCTCCTTTTTATGCTAACAAAGGGCTTCTCATCTTGAAAGCAACTATGTTCTCCTACATTTTATTTTAATTATTTTAAAGTCTTTTAAAATCATCTGAAAACTGCTTAGGGTATAAGTTAGAAATGTGACTTTATTTTTCTATTTCTTGTAGTTAATTAGGTCACTTTAGAATGATTTTCCATCGGCACATGTCTGCTGAATATTTCTACTTTCTTCCCCTCCTCAAATTGGCAATAGGGTTGGACCCAGGTACTTAGGAGAGAGACACATAACAAGTTCTGGGCCTGGGGCTCACAGTCTGACCAGGGAGAGAAGACTCACTCACATAGACAGACTGTTTCCTCAGAGGTGGGATTTATACTGATAGCCCTGTGTCATGGTTTGAAACTGAATGGCCCCAAAAAACATGTTCTTAAAGGTAATCCATTCTTGTGGGTGTAAACCTATTGTAGGTGGGACCTTTTGATTATGTTACTTCAATAAGGTATGGCCCAGGGTGGGTCTTAATCCTCTTACTGGAGTCCTTTATATGAGAATGAAATTCAGACAAAAAGAGAGAAAGCTATGGAAGCAAGCTGAGATCAATAGAGCCCAGGAGGGAAGCGGCTGTGGCTCAATTGGTTGGGTTCCCGTTTACCATATGGGAGGCCTGAGGTTCGATTCCCGGGGCCTCCTGATGAAGGCAAGCTGGCCCGCGTCGGCGCAGTGAGCTGGCACAGCAAGATGATGCAGCAGAAAGAGACAAGCAGACAGAGAAAACAAAAAACACAAAGCAAATGGACACAGCAAGCACAAGCAGTAAGGGGGGGATAAATAAATAAATAAATAAATAATCTTAAAAAAAAAAAAAAAAAATAGAGCCCAGGAGAGAGAAAGCCATGGAAGTCAGAAGCTGAAAACAATGAGACTGGGAAGAGAAAGGAGAGATCAGCAGATGTTGCCATGTATCTTGCCATGTGACAGAGGAGTCCAGGATTGTCAGCAGCCAGTCTTCCAGGAGAAAGCATTGCCTGATAATGAATTCATTTGGACAATTTTCTTAGCCTGGACACTGTAAGTTTGTAAGCTAATAAATCCCCATTGTAAAAGCCAACCTATTTCTATATTGCTTTCAGCAGCTTTAGCAATCTAAAATGCCCTTCTATAATGATGATGATATCAGTGGCACTACCAACTAACATTAGAATAGGTCCTTCACCCTTTGCAAAGCTAACTCAAATTTAAGGACGTCTTTATCATCATATCCCCAGGATATGAGTCAGTAGAAGTAAACTGCTTGGAGATACATATATATTAATTGCAAAGATTTGACCTCTCACAGTTTTGGGAGCTGGTGACAGAATCTATGGGGAGCTGTTGATCTGGAAGTCTAGAGCACATGCAGATGGGGACAGAAGATAGACGTGAGATGAGATGCGATAGTTTGAAGTTGTATGGACCCCAGAAAAGTATATTCTTAAAGTTAATCCATTCCTGTGGGTGTGGAGTCATGGTAAGTAGGATCTTTTGGTGAGTAGGATCTTAAGTTAAGATTTGACTCTCTTCATTCAGGGTGAGTCTTAATCCTCTTATTGGAGTCCTTTGTAAGAGAATGAAATTCAGACAAAAAAAATGAAAGAAAGCCACAGAAGCAAGAAACTGGAAACAATGAAAGCAGAAGAGAAGGCAGAGACCAGTAGATGCCTCCATGTGCCCTGCCATGTGACAGAGGCATCCAAGATCACTGGCAGCTGGTCTTCGGGAAGAAAGCATCACCTTGATTGTGTCTCAATTTGGACATTTTTCTCAATCTCAACACTGTAAGCTTGTAAGTTAATAAATTCCCATTGTTAAAAGTCAACCATTTTCTGATATATTGCTTTCAGCAGCCTAGAAAACTAGAACATCAGGGTACCAAGCATATACTGGGGCCTGTGATTTGGGACTGAAGCCCACCAAGATAGACTAAACCTGCAAGGCTTCTCACTGCCTCTAAGCCTCTAACTCCAAGGTTGGACTGTATTAAACACTCACCTAGCTAGACTCAGGGTAGGATAAGCTGAAGTGAGAGAACTTGAAGTTGCAGGAGTTTGGGGCTCAGCTGCTGCCATATGCCAACCAGATGAATGGGCAGATGAGCAGACATGTCCCTTGAACATAAAGGTACCTGGCCATTCTGCCATCTCCTTCTTCCAAATCTCCATGCTAACTTGGAAGTCTGCGGGGAGGAGGCTGTGGAAGACACAGTTCCAGCTTGGTAAGTTGATGTACTTCAAATTCACCACAAGAGGAAAGTGGGGCCACAGAGATGGGAAGGGGCTACTCACAGTCTCTTAGCTGGCCTCAAAGCCTAGACAGTGCAAACTGATTCCAACAGTGCCTTCTCCTCTCTGGGCCTCTGTCCTACCTGCCAAATGCTGAGGTTAAACTCTTAATTTAAGTACCAACCCCTACCCCCTCTGGGAGGGGGAGGGTCCTTTTGACATCTTCCTTAGGAACCTGCATCTGCCTTCTTTCCATGTTTCCTCTCTGCAGGAGCACCCCTTTCAGGGGTACCCCTGCCTTCTGGGCACTTCTTCTCTGTGAAGAGAATGAAAAGACAAAACACTGACTGGCTGCAACTGCAAGCAAGATAGTCCTATCCATCTTCCCCATGAGATATAAGCCCCTTCTCAATTGGAGATGGTGTGGACATCACCATCCCAGAATCCTCAGGATTGGGGAAAGAACTATGGACTAGAGTGGACTTACTGATATTCTATTATAGACATATTGTGATTCTAGTAATGGAAGAAATTACAACATTGATGTGGAGCCAGTGGCCACTGGAGGCTCTGGGGGCAGGGAGAGGGAAAAACAGTTGTAATACAGGGACTTTTTCGGGACTTGGGAATTATCCTAAGTGACACTGCAATGACAGATATAGGCCATTTTATATCATCACATAACATGCAGAACTGTGTGGGAGAGAGTGTGGTCTATAATGTGAACTATGGTCCATGCTTAATGGTAAAGCCTCAGCATGCGTTTATCAATTGCAATGAATGTGCCACACTAATGAAGGATGTTTATGTGGGAGGATGTGGGAGATGTGGGGAGTAGGACATATAAGAATCCCTATATTTTTTGTGTAACATTTATGTAATCCAAGTATCTTTAAAAAAATTTTTTTAAATTATTTTAAAAATTATAATTTTTTTATAATTGGGAGAAAAATATTAGCAAAGTACATAACTGATAAAGGCCTTGCACCCAAAATATAAAAAGAACTCTTAAAACACAGCAATAAGAAAGCAAAGGACCCAGTTACAAAATGGGTAAATTATCTGAATGGACACCTCACCAAAGAAAACATGGAGATGGCCAATAAGCATATGAAAATATGCTTAACATCGTAAGTCATTAGGGAATTGCAAATTAAAGCAATAATGAGATTCCACTATATACCTATTAGAATGGCTAACATCCAAACACTGTTGCTGGCAAGGGTATGGAGCAAAAGGAACTCCCATTCATTGCTGGTGATTGTGAATGGTATGGCCACTTTGTGGGTTTCTGTTTGTTTGTTTGTTTGTTTTTGAGCATTGCCACTAAGCATGGATTATAGTTTACATTGTAGCTTACACTCACTCCCGAACAATTTTGTAAGTTATGATAAGATATATAAAGGTTTGTATCTGTCATTGCAATGTCACTCAGAACAATTCCCAAGTCCCAAAAATGTCCTCATATTACACCTGTTTTTCCCTCTCCCTTCCCTCAGAGCCTTGAGTGGCCACTGCACAACAATAATAAAAGTTCTTCCATTGCTAGAATTACAATACATCTATACTAGAATACCAGTAACTCTACTCTAGTCCATTGTTCATTCCCCAATCCTGAGGATTCTGGGTTGGTGATGCCCACTCCACCTCTAATTGAGAGGGGGCTGAGATCCCATGGGCAGATGGATGGAACTATCTTGCTTGCAGTTGCAGACTCTCTCTGTTCCTTGGGATAGTTGTTGTCCATCATCATCTCCTTGTTAATTGTCCTGGGTGTGTCCAATATATTGGAGAGTAGGTATTGCAACTCTATTGAGATTCAGGGCCCAGCTGGCACATGGATAGCCCAGAGATTTAAGTCTCTTGGACATACACATATCAACTCTAGCACTAACTATAGGTTCAAATAGAAGGGATGGAAGAGCCATGTGTAGGGAAACCACAACTGAGTCCAACTCTATCACATGGGGGAGCATAAATTCCCAAGTAGGGTCTACTGACAGGGCACCAAATTCCTGAGCTGTCTGCCCTACCTGTAATGTAGGTAGGGCAATATCTACTGTATGAGGCAATATTTACTTTGGCAGTCAATGAGATCCTTCTGAGACGTGCATAAGCATAACCTCTGGAATGACCTCCTGACTCCTTTGAAGTCTCTTAGCCATATAAACTCATTTGTCTTTACCCTTTCCCCCTTTTGGTCAATGTCTTTTTCCAGTTGCATTGCTAGTTGGTGCTTGGTAGTAATTCCTTGGTGCCAGGGAAGCTCAACTCTGGGAGTCATGTCCCACACAGGGAGGAAGGTAATGCATTTATATTCTGAGTTTGGCTTAGAAGAGAGGCCACATTTGAGCAACAAGGAAGCTCTCAGGAGGTAACTTTTAGGTACCCTATAATACTAGGCTAAGTTTCAATTTCAAAAGTAAAGGTTCATAACTACATTTATCAATATCGAGGGTCCATCAATGGTCCATCCTCCTTCGCTAGTCACTGCCCCTGAACTCAGGGGATTCTTGCTGTCCCATTAGAGAATGAGTACAGCCACTTTGAAAGACAGTCTGGCAGTTTCTTACAAGGCTAAACATAGGCTTACCATACAATCCAGCAGCTGCGCTCCTAGGTATTTACTCAAATTAGGGAAAAACTTATGTCCACACAAATCCTGTTCACAAATGTTTATAGCAACTTTATTAATAATTGCCAAAAATTGTTAGCAACCAAGATGCCCCTTCAATAGGTGAACAAATAAACAAACTGTGTTTCACCCATAAAATGGAGTATTATTTAGTAATAAAAAGAAATCAGTTATTAAGTCACAAAATGGCATGGAGGAACCTTAAACACATATTGCTATGTGGAAGGAAACAGTATAAAAAAGCTAGATATGGTATGAATCCAATGACATGATATTCTTGAAAAGACAAAAAACTGTGGTGATGATCAGTAGGATTCATAAATTGATTTATATTTACATTTTATCTAAATGGAAGCATACAGTGTTACACAATATATTTAGTTCATTTAGCACAATTATGCAGTATTTGTCCTTTTGTGTCTGACTTGCTTCACTCAATATAGTGTCCTCCACTTTCATCTATATTTTCATATGCTTTACAACTTCATTTCTTCTTACAGATCATAATATTCCATCTTATGAATATACCACAGACTGTATCCATTCATCAGTTGATGGGCACCTGGGTTGTTTCCAACTTTTGACTATCATGAATAATGCCTCTATGAACATTGGTGTGAAGATGTCTGTGTGTCACTGCTCTCAGTTCTTCTGGGTATATACTCAGTAGTGGTATTGCAAGGTCAAGTGGCAAATCTATATTCAACTTCTTTAGGACCTGCCAAACAGCCTCCATAGTGGCTGTACCATTCTGCATTAAAACAGCAATGAATAAGTGTTCCTATCTCTTCACATCCTCTCCAACATGTGTAGTTCATTGTCTTTTTAACAGTGACCCATTCTGATAGGTGTGAAATGATATCTCATAGTTTGTTTGTTTTTTGGTACCAGGGGGCTGGGGATTAAACCCAGGACCTCGTGTGGGAAGCCGGCACTCAACCACTGAACCACATCAGCTTCCCTGAATTGGTTTTATCATTTGTTTTGCTCGTTGTTTTTTTTTTTTTTTTTTTTTTTTTTTCAGGAGGCACTAGGACCTCTCATGTGGGAGGTGGGCACTCAACTGCTTGAGCAACATCTGCTCCCTCTCATTGTAATTTTGATTTGCATTTCCCTACTCATTAGTGATGTTGAACATTTTTTCAGGTGTGTTTTTTTTTTTTTTTTTTTTTTGCCATTTATATTTCTTCTTTGGACAAATGTCTATTCAAGTCTTTTGCCCATTTTTTATTTGAGTCATCTGTCTTTTTATTGTTGAGTTGTAACATCTCTTTGTATACCATGGATATTAAATCCTTATCAGACATGTGATTTTCAAATATTTTCTCCCAAGATCGGCTGCCTTTTCACCCCTCTGACAAAGTACTGTGAGGTACAAAAGTGATGAATTTATTCAATTATCTTTTCCTTTTGTTGTGTATGCTTTGGGTGTAAGGTCCAAGAAACTACCACCTACCACAAGGTCTTTAAGATGTTTCCCTACATTTTCTTCTAGTAGTTTTATGGTCCTCGATTTTATGTTTAGGTCTTTGATCCATTTTGAGTTGATTCTTATATAGGGAGTGAGATGGGGTCCTCTTTCATTCTTTTGGTTATAGATATCCACTTCTCCCAACACCATTTGTTAAAGAGACTGTTTTGTCCCATTAACAGAGTGTAGCAGTTTGATATTATTTATGAATTCCAAAAATAGATATTATTATGTTTATAAACTGGTCTGTTCCTCTGGGCATGATACCCTTTGATTGATTTAAATTCAAAGGCTTTATGTTTCCTTGATAAAATCCAGATTAGTGCTTTGATTTGACCATGTCATTAGGGCATGCAGGGTTGAGTCCCTGCCCCCTTGGTGGACTATATAAACAGATACTCAATCGAGAAGGCAGAAGAAGAAATACTCAGAGGAATAGAGAGCACTCCACAGACACAGAAGAGGATCCTGCAGTCCCTGGAAGAGAGATAAGCCATTTGCCTAATAGTTTGCAGCTGAAGAGAACAGAGCAGCTGAGCCCTATGCCAGCCTACAGCTGAGATTGGAAGAAGCTGGGCCCACAGGGCCTTAAAAGGAAAGAGGAAGGCTGAACCCTCACAGATATTGCCCACTATCTTGCATCAACACGTTGCAACAGACTTTGGGTTAGAAAATACCTCTTATGGTACCTTGAGTTGGACTCTTTAGGGCCTCATAACTGTAAGCTTTTACATCAAATAAGTACCCTTTATAAAACCAAGAGATTTCTGGTACTTTGTATCAGCACGCCTTTGGCTGACTAATACACATGGATTTGGTAGGTTTGTCAAAAACCAGTTGGCCATAGAGGTGAGGGATTATTTCTGGACTCTCAATTCTATTCCACTGATCAATGTGTCTATCTTTATGCCAGTACCATGCTGTTTTCACCACTGTAGTTTTGTAATATGTTTCAGTGTCAGGCAGTGAAATTCCTCCTATGTCACTCTTCTTTTTTAGAATGCTTTTGGCTATTCGGGTGCACTTTCCCTTCCAAATGAATTTGGCAATGGCCTTTTCTATTTCTGTAACAAAGAAGTAGAAAACAGCTGGCTGTTGGAATTTTGATTGGTATTGCATTGAATCTATAAATCAGTTTGGGTAAGACTGACATCGTCACGATATTTATTCTTCCAATCCATGAACACAGAATGTCTTTCCATTTGTTTACCTCTTCATTGAGTTCTAGAAAAGTAGGTCTTCATTGATTTCTGGGAAAAAATAGATGAGTGGGACCTCCTCAAAATTACACACTTTTGCACCTCACAGGACTTTGTCAAAAATGTGAAAAGGCAGCCAACTCAATGACAGATATTTGGAAACCATATGTCTGATAAGGGTGTAATACCCGTGACATATAAAGAGATAAACAACCCAATCAAATGTGGGCAAAAGACTTGAATAGATATTTGTCCAAAGAAGAAATACAAATGGCAAAAAAAAAACATGTAAAATGTTCAACATCACTAATGATTAGGGAAATGCAAATCAAAACTACAATGAGATATCATTTCACACCTATCAGAATGGCCACTGTTTAAAAAGGCACAGAACTACAAGTGTTGGAGAGGATATGGAGAGAGAGGAACACTATTCACTGTTGGTGGGAATGCAGAATGGTATAGCCACTGTAGATACTGTTTGGCAGTTCATAAAGAAGTTGAATAATGATTTGCCACATGACCCTACAATACCACTACTGGGTATATACCCTGAAGAACTGAGAGCACTGACACAAACAGACATCTGCACACCAATGTTCATAGTGATGTTATTCACAATGAATGGATAAACAAATTGTGGTGTATTCCCATGATGGAGTATTATACAGGTGTAAGAAGAAATGAAGTTGTATATCATATGACAACATGGATGAACTTGGAGGACACTGTGTTGAGTGAAGCAATCCAGACACAAAAGAACAAATACTGTATGATTGTGTTACTGTGAACTAAATATATTATGTAAGATATTATATGATTCCATTTATATAAATTGTAAATATAAATCAATTTATAAATGAAGGGCTAGGGAAGGCATGCTAAGTGGTTATGTAGGGCTAGGGAAGGCATGATAAATCGTATGGAGTTTTTCTTTTTGGAGTAATTCTAAAATTTTTTGTGATGATAAATGCACAACATTGTGATTATACTAAAAGCCATTGGTTATATACTTTAGATAAATTGTATGGTATGTGAATATATCTCAATAAAACTGCTAAATAAATAAATAATTGTGCAAGAATAGCCAGAAATAGCAGCTATGTACAGCAGGGGAAACAGAGAGAGATTGAGAGGTGAAGAATTTTCTTGTTTATTTGTCTGGTTTTTGTTTATTATTATGGAAATAATGGAAATGGTCTAATAATGATTGAAGTGATGATTGCACAACTATGTGATTATAAAAAATACCAATGATTGTACACTTTGGATGAATTGTATGCTTTATTATTATGCATCAATAAAATTGAGTTGTTAAAAAATTGGCAGGTTATATACATCTTCTGTACTCTTATAACTCTTTTGCATTTAAAGTCATTTTTGTCTGATATTAGTATAGCTAACCCTGTTCTTTTTTTGGTTACTTTTTGTGTGGAGTATCTTTTTCCAACCTTTCACTTTTAGCTGGTTTGTATCCCTGGGTCTAAGGTGAGTCTCTTGAAAGCAGTATATGGATGGCTCATGTTTTTTTATCCATCTGTCAGCCATATCTTTTAATTGGGGAGTTTAATCCATTCACATTCAATGATACTACTGTACATGCATTATTTACTTCCACCATTTTATTCTTTGGTTTTCATATGTCATATCTTATTTTCATGTGTGTTTTTACTCTTTTGGTTATCCTTTCTGCTATTTTTTTTTCTATACCCTCCTCCAAGTCTCTCTTTCCTGTCTTTTTCTTTCAGGCCCTAAGGCTTCCTTTAATATTTCCTGCAAGCTTGGATTCTTTTTTATGAACTCTCTTAGTTTCTGTTTGTTTGTGACTATTTTATACTCACCTTCATATTTGAAGGTCAGTTTTGCTGGATTAAGAGTTCTTGGCTGGCAGTTTTTCTCTTTCAGTATCCTAATTGTATCCTACCACTGTCTTCTCACCTCCATATTTTCTGATGAGAAATCCACAGTAGGTCTTACAGGGCATCCATTGTATGTGATAGTTTGCTTCTCCCTTGCTGTTCACAGAATTTTCTCTTTATCTTTGATGTTTGACATTCTGAGTAGTATGTGTATTGGAGTAGGTCTATTCCAGGGGTTGTTAACCAGGGGTCCACGAACCACCAAGGTGTTGGTGGAAAGATTTCAGGGAGTTCATGAGCTTGAATTGAAAAAAATTAACTTATTATCTTTATTTTCTCTGTCCTCTAATTGAAATCTAGCATCTCCTTCCCTTATGAATATTGCAATAAATTACAGTAGTATTCATTTCATATAACATTACAGTTGTTGCATATCTCAAAAAATCACTTATGCTTATCTATATTTCAAAACTACTGTAGTTGTTAGACCTGACACTGGTTGAGTATCATAAAACTATCTGCTGCTGCATTCTGAGAAGGGGTCCAAGGTTTTCACTTGACTGGTAAAGGGGTCCATGGAACAAAAACGGTTAAGAACCCCTGGTCTATTCAGATTTATTCTGATTGGGGTATGCTGCACTTCTTGGACATGTAAGTTCATTTCTTTCATGAGTTGGGAAATTTTCAGGTATTATTTCATCAAATATTCTTTTTCCCCCATTTCCCTTCTCTTCTCTTTCTGGAACTTCCATGACATGAATGTTGTTGCGTTTTGTGTTGTCATTCAACTCTCTGAGCCCCTAACTCAATTTTTTCCATTCTTTTCTTTCTCTCTGTTCTTTTCTCTCTTAATATTCAATTGTTCTGTGTTCAGTATCACTTATTCTTTCTTCTATCATTTCAAGTCTGCTATTGTATGCCTCTAATGTGTTGTTTTTTTGTTTTGTTTTTAAGATTTTATTTATTTATTCATTTTATCCCCCCCTTGCTGCTTGTGCTCGCTGGGTCAGCCAACCACGCTGTGCGGGCGGGCCCGCCCCCACCAGGAGGCCCCGGGAACCGAACCCGGGGCCTCCCATATGGTAAATGGGAGCCCCACTGATTGAGCCACAGCCGCTTCCCATCTAATGTGTTTTTGATATCATTCCTGTCATGTCTTTCATTCCCATGAGCTCTGTTATTTTTCTATTCAGGTTTTCAAATTCTTCTTTGTGTTTGCTCAGTGTCTTTTTGATGTCCTTTATCTCTTTAGCCATATTGTCTTACAACTCATTAATTTGATTTTGGAAATTTGTGTGCATCTCATTCATTACTTGTCTCAAATCCTGTGTCTCTTTTGGGGCTTTGATATATTCCTTTTCTTGGGCCATGTCTTCCATTTTCTTAGTATGGCTCATAAATTTTTGCTGATGTCTAGGCATCTGATTAGGATGGTGAGTTTACTCAATTTCTCTCTCTTTCATAGGGATTTAGTGGTGGGAGGCTCTGTGTTACTGTTGTTATTTGATTCTTGGTTCAACCGGGGTCTTTAGGATCGTCCCTGTTAGTTGCTCAAAACTGGGCTCTCGACCCAGTAATGTTGCAGACCCTTTTCCTAGGGCCTTCAGGAGGGAGGCTGTAAGGCCAGAAGAAGCATCTCTTACTTATTTATTTTTAATTTCCTTATGTGCCTTCATTCATCTGCCAACAGATGATTCTCTTTGGCAGCTCTCTCAGTGCAATGCCATGCAGGAGTGTGTTTGCTGCAACATGGACTAGATCAATGTGACATAGTTTCCTGCCAGGAGACTAAGAGCCTTGTAATTCAAACTTTCTCAGTGACAGTTCTCCAATCTTCCCTGGCTGCCTCCTCCCTTTTCATGGGTAGGAAACAATTCCACTCCACTCAGTAATCAGTCCTGGTTAGTAGAGAGGGAGATTGAGAGGGTAAAGTCTCTTTAGTCCAGAATCTCTTTAGTCTTGAGCTGGCTCCCAAGGCAAACAATGGCATGGCTTCACCTGGTCTGGAAGGGCTCATGGGACACAGCAGACCAAATTTGTCAGTCAAAAGCTGAGTCTGCCTTAGGCTGTGTTGCTCTCTCTCCCCTTTCCTGCAGAGGTGTATCCTCAACAATCAGTCCTGCTCAGTAGAGAGGGAGATTGAAAGGGTAGGATCTCTTTAGTCTTGAGCTGGTTCCCAGGGCAAACAATGGTGAGGCCCCACCCGGCCTGGAAGGGCTGGTGGGACACAGCAGACCAAATCTGTGAGTCAGAAGTTGAGTCAGCCTTAAGCTGTATCCCTCTCTCTCTCCCCTGTCCTCAGGAGGTGGATTACTGGGGCCCCCTTTGTCTGTAGCTGCAGGCCCAGAGGCCTGAGTATTCAAAAGTGTCTTTAAAGTGGAAGAGAGTGCTAGCAGCTGCAGCTGCTGCTTTTATCTCACAGTTTTGCCTTCGTGATTCTTTTCCTTTTTCCCTCTCTCTTCTGGGCAGTGTCTAGCCTTCCCCTGGTGTCCTAAAGCCTAGAAGATTTTTTTGACCACTGTAGCTTTGTAATATGTTTCAAGGTCAGGCAGTGAAATTCCTCCCACATCATCCTTTTTTTTTTTAGAATGCTTTTGGCTATTCGGGTGCACTTACCCTTCCAGATGAATTTGGTAATTGCCTTCTCTAATTCTGTAAAGAAAGCTGTTGGGATTTTGATTGGTATTGCATTGAATCTATAAATCAGTTTGGGTAAGATTGACATCTTCATGATATTTACTCTTCCAATCCATGAACATGGAATGTCTTTCCATTTGTTTAGGTCTTTTAAAATTTCTTTTAGCATTGTTTTGTAGTTTTCTGTATATAGGTCCTGTACTTCTTTGGTTAAATTAAGTCCTAGGTATTTGAGTCTTTTTGCTGCTATTGAAAATGGGATTTTCCCCCTGATTTCCTCCTCAGGTTGTTCAGTGCTAGTGTACAAAAACATTACTGATTTTTGCGTGTTGATCTTGTACCCTGCCACTTTGCTGAACTCATTTATTAGTTCAAGTAGCTTTGTCATGGATACTTCAGGATTTTCTAAGTACAGGATCATGTCATTGCAAACAATGAGAGTTCTACTTCCTTTTTTACTATTTGGATGCTTTTAACTTTTTTTCTTGCCTAATTGCCCTAGCTAGAACTTCTAGTACAATGCTGAGTAACAATGGTGAGAGTGGGTATCCTTGTCTTGTTCCCGATCTTAGAGGGTAAGCTTTCAAACTTTCCTCATTGAGTATGATGTTGGCTGTGGGTTTTTCATATATGCCTTTTATCATGTTGAGGAATTTTCCTTTTATTCCTATCTTTTGAAGTGTTTTTATCCAAAAAGGATGCTGGATTTTGTCGAATGCCTTTTCTGCATCTATTGAGATGATCATGTGGTTTTTTTGGTTCAATTTGTTAATGTGGTGTATTACATTGATTGATTTTCTTATGTTGAACCAGTCTTGCATACCAGGAATAAATCCCACTTGGTCGTGATGTATAAGTGTTTTGATATGCTGTTGGATTCGATTTGCAAGCATTTTGTTGAGAATTTTTGCATCTATGTTCATTAGAGAGATTGGTCTGTAATTTTCTTTTCTTGTAGAATTTTTATCTGGCTTTGGTATTAGGGTGATGTTGGCTTCATAAAATGTGTTGGGTAATTTTCCCTCCTCTTCAATTTTTTGGAAGAGTTTAAACAGGATTGGTGTTAATTCTTCTTGAAATGCTTGGTATTCACCTGTGAAGCCATCTGGTCCTGGACTTTTCTTTGCTGGGAGATTTTTGATGATAGATTCAATCTCCTTAAATGTGATTGGTTTGTTAAGTTCTTGTATTTCTTGTAGCGTCAGTGTATGTTGGTTGTGCATTTCTAGAAATTTGTCCATTTCATCTAGGTAGTCTAGTTTGTTGGCATATAGTTTCTCATAATATCCTCTTATGGTTCTATTTGTTTCTGTGGGGTCATTTGTAACTTCCCCCCTTTCATTTCTGATTGTATTTATTTGCATCTTCTCTTTTTTCCTTTGTTAGTCTAGTGAGGGGTTTGTCAATTTTATTGATCTTCTCAAAGAACCAGCTTTTGGTTTTGTTGATTTTCTCTATTGTTTTTTCTGTTCTCATTTTCATTTACTTTTGCTCTAATATTTTTTATTTCTTTCCTTCTGCTTGCTTTGGGATTGGTTTGCTGTTGTTTTTCTAGTTTCTCTAGTTGTTCAGTTAAATCTTTGAGTTTAGCTCTTTCTTGTTTTTTAATATAGGCATTTAGGGCTATAAATTTCCCTTTCAAGACTGCCTTTGCTGTATCCCATACGTTTTGATACGTTGTGTTCTCATTTTCATTTGTTTCAATATATTTACTAATTTCACTTGCAATTTCTTCTTTGACCCACTGATTATTTAGGAGTGTGTTGTTCAGTTTCCACACATTTGAGAATTTACTTTTTTCCTGTCTATTATTGATTTCCAGTTTCATTCCATTATGATCTGAGAAGGTGCTTTGTATAATTTCAATCTTTTTATATTTATTGAGAGCTGAATTGTGACCTAACATGTGGTCTATCCTGGAGAAAGATCCATGGGCACTTGAGAAGAATGTATAACCCGCTGAGTTTGGATGCAGTGTTCTGTAGATGTCTGTTAGGTCTAACTTGTTTCTCATATTGTTCAAGTTCTCTGTTTCCTTGTTGATCTTCTGTCTACTTATCCTATCTAATGATGTGAGTGGGGTGTTGAAATCTCCAATGATTTTTGTAGAAATGTCTATTTCTCCCTTCAGTTTTGCCAGAGTTTGTCTCATATATTTTGGGGCACCCTGGTTAGGTGCATAGATATTTATGACTGTTATATCTTCCTGGTGAATTGTCCCTTTTATTAATATATAATGGCCTTCTCTATCTCTTATCACTTTTTTGCATTTAAAGTCTGTTTTGTCTGATATTAGTATAGCTACCCCTGCTCTTTTCTGGTTACTATTCACGTGGAGTATCTTTTACCAACCTTTCACTTTCGGCCAGTTTGTATCCCTGGGTCTAAGTTGAGTTTCTTGTGAGCAACATATGGATGGCTCATTTTTTTTTATCCATTCTATCAGCCTGTATCTTTTGATTGGGGAGCTTAATCCATTCACATTCAATGATATTACTGTAAATGCACTATTTACTTCCTCCATTTCATTCTTTGGTTTTCATATGTCATCTTGTTTTTGTCTCTCTTTTTACTCTTTTGGTTATCCTTTCTTCTATACTCTCCTCCAAGCCTCTCTCCTGTCTTTTTCTTTCAGGTTCTAAGGCTTCCTTTAATATTTCCTTCAAAGGTGGATTCTTTTTTGCAAACTCTCTTAGTTTCTGTTTGTTTATGAATATTTTATACTCACCTTCATATTTGAAGGACAGTTTTGCTGGATAAAGAATTCTTGGCTGGCAGTTTTTCTCTTTCAGTTTCCTGATTGTATCATACCACTGTATTCTCGCCTCCATGGTTTCTGAAGAGAAGTCTGCACTAAGTCTTCCTGGACATCCCTTGTACATGATCGTTTCTTCTATCTTGCTGCTCTGAGAATTTTCTCTTTATCTTTGACATTTGACATTCTGAATAGTATGTGTCTTGGCGTAGGTCTATTTGGATTTATTCTGATTGGGGTACAGTGTGCTTCTTGGACATGTAAATTCATTTCTTTTGTGAGAGATGGGAAATTTTCAGCTATTATTTCCTCAGTTACTCTTTCTGTCCCTTTTCCCTTTTCTTCCCCTTCTGGAGCTCCCATGACATGTATGTTGTTGTGTTTTGTGTTGCCATTCAACTTTCTGAACCCCTGCTCAATTTTTTCCATTCTTTTCTCTCTCTGTTCTTTTCTCTCTTCAAGTTCAGCTGCTCTGTCTTTGGTATCACTTATTAAATCTTCTATCATTTTGAGTCTGCTATTATATGCCTCAAGTGTGTTTTTGACCTCGCCTATTATGTTTTTCATTCCCATGAACTCCATTACTTTTCTGTTCAGGATTTCAAATTCTTCTTTGCATTCATTCAATATCTTCTTGATGTCATTTATCTCTTTAACTATATTGTCTTTCAGCTCATTATTTTGATCTTGGAAATTTGTGCTCATCTCACTGATTAGTTCTCTCAAATTCTGCATCTCTTCTGGAACTTTGATGTATTCCTTTTCTTGCGCTGTTTCTTCTATTTTATTAGTATGGCTCCTAATTTTTTGCTGGTGTTTAGGCATCTGGTTAGGATGTAGTTTACTCAGATCTCTTTCTCTTTTATAGGGATTTAGTAGCAGGAGGCTGTGAGTTGCCACAGCTATTTGATTTTTGGCTCAACCAGTATTCTTAGGATTGTCCTGCTTCTTGCTCAAAACTGGGCACTGGACCCAGCAATTGGTTGTAGAGTTGCTTCCTAGGGCCTTGGGCATGGAGGCTATAGAGGCCAGGAAAAGCCTCTCCTACTTATTTTTAATTTTCTTATGTGCACTTCCTTGGTCTGCCAGGAGACGGCGCTCTTTGGTAGCTCTCAATTCAATGTCTGGTCAGAGTGTATTTGTTGTGACACAGACCAGATCAATGTGATAGAGCCTCCTGTCTGGAGGCTAAGAGACTTGTAATTCAATCTTTCTGAGACAGTTCTCCAGTCTTCTCTGGCAGCCCCCTCCCTTTTCCCAGCTAGGAAATATTTCCACTCCCCTCTGAGTCCTCAACAATCAGACCCTGTTAGTAGAGGAGGAGATTGGGAGGTTTGTATATCTTTAGCTCCTTGCAGGCTCCAAGGCAAACAATGGCGCAGCCCCACCAGGCCTGGAAGGGCTCTCGGTACAGGGCAGACCAAACCTAGGAGTCAAAAGCAGGGTCAGCCCCAGGCTCTCTCTCCTCTCTCCTGTGGAGTCCTCAACAATTAGTCCAGGGGTTCTGTCGTTGCGATTTCCCTCTTCTGTCCCTCTCTCCTCTGGGTGGTGTGCAGCCCTCACCTGCTGTCCTAAACCCTAGATCTTTTCTGGGGCTGTTTCAGCCTGTCCTCTAGCTATTTTTCTGGAGAAAAGATTCCTGTGTCTTACTAGTCCACTACCTTCCTGGAAGTAGTTGCATGATGTTAATAATAGGGGAAATCTCATGCAAGGGGGTTGGGTGGAGGAAGAATTTATGTGGAAATTCTCTGTATTTTCTGGACATTTTTTTGTAAATGAAAAATTTCTCCTGTGTCTTAAAAGAATCCAAAAAATCCAACATCTGTTCATGACAAAACCCCTCAGCAAACCAGGAATAGAGGGGAACTTCCTGTATTGTAAAGAGCATCTTTCAAACCCACAGCTAGCATCACTCAGTGGTGAAAGATGACGGCTTTCCCTCTAAGATCAGGAACAAGGCAACAATTCAATATAGTGCCCAAGTTCTAGCCAATGCAGTAAGGCATGTGTATTAGTCAGCCAAAGGAGTGCTGATGCAAAATACCAGAAATTGGTTGGTCTTTATAAAGGGTATTTATTTGGGGTAGAAGCTTACAGTTACCAGGCCATAAAGCATAAATTTCTTCCTTCACCAAAGTCTGTTGCCATGTGTTGGAGCAAGACAGCTGCCAGTGTTTGCCAGGGTTCAGGCTTCTTGGGTTCCTCTCTTCCCAGAGCTCCATTTCTCTCTGGGCTCATCTCCTCCGTTTCCTCCACATGGTCAGCTGTAGGCTATGAGGCTCTCTAGACTATGCCTCTCTCCACAAGGCCAGCTGTGAACTGTCAGGTGAATGGCTCGTCTCTTTTCCTGAGGCCTTCCCTCCTTCCTCATTAGAACTCCAACATCAGAACTACTCCAACTCTGTTCTTGCCATGCCTTTTATATTTGATTCCCCCACCCAGCAAGGGGTGGGGCTCAACACCCTACTGATGTGGCCCAGTCAATGCCCTAATCATAACTTAATCATGCCCAGATTAATAGACCAGTTTACAAGCAAAATCCAATATCTATTTTTGGAATTCATAACTACATCAAACTGCCAAACTGCTACAGCATGGAAAGGAAATAAATAGCGTATAAATTGGATAGGAAGAAATAAAATGGTCCCTATTAGCAAATAACATGATGTAGGAAATTCCAAGGAATCTAAAAAAACCCCACTAAATTTCTAGAACTAATAAGTGACTCCAGCAAGGTTGTAGGATACAAGATCAACACATAAAAATCAATCACTTTTCTATAAACTTACATGAACACATGAAAACCAAAATTTAAAACATGATACCTTTAATAACCGTTCCAAAGAAAATGAAGTACTATCATCAATTTAACAAAACAGCTATAGGATCTGTATGGTGAAAATTACAAAATGATGGTGAAAGAATTCAAAGAAAATTTAAATTAGTAGAGACTTATGTTACAAATTAATAAGAAGAGTCAGCATTCTAAAGATGTCAGTTCTTCCTAAATTGATCTATAGGTTTAAGGTAACTCTATCAAAATCCCAGCAAGGCTTTTGTAGACACAGACAAGAGTATTCTAAAATTATATTGAAAGGCACAGATCCTAGATTACCCAAAACAATTTTGAAAAAGAATAAAGTGGGAAGACTCACTCTACTCAATGTTAAGGCTTACTATATAGTTGCAGTCATCTAGAAAACCCAGATATAGACCCACTCAAATATGTCCAAGTGATATTTTTTTTATGAAAGTGCAAAAGCAATTCAATGGCAAAAGACCGCCTTTTTAACAAATGATGCTTGAGCAATTGGACATCCATAGGTTAAAAAAAGAAAGAAAAGCACCTTGACCTAAATCTTACAACTTATACATGGTCATAATGGATCATGAACAGAAATGTTAAACTACAAAACTTTTATTAAAGCAACATAGCCAAAAGTCACCAGGACCTAAGGCAAGGCAGAGTTCTTAGACTTTACCTGACCACAAAAGTAAAAATGGATAAACAGAACCTCACAAAAAAAAACAACAACAACAACAACAACAACTTTTGCTCTGCAAAAGACCCTATGAAGACGAGCTACCTATTGTGAGAAGATTGTTGCAAATCACATATTTGACAAAGGACTTATATCTAGAATGCATAAAGAACTCTCAAATTTCAACATTAAAAAAACCAAACAATCCAATTAGAAATAAATAAATCTTTTTAATTTTTTTATTTTTTAAAAAAAGACTATGTTCACTCATAATAGCCCCAAATTGGAAATAGCCCAGATGGCCTTCTATGGGAGAATGGTTAGACAAACTGTGGTCCATCTAAACCATGGAATATTACTCAGCAATGCAAATGAATGAGCTATTGATGCACATATGTTGGATGGATCTTAAAGAATTATGCTGAGTCACAAAAAAAGCCAGTCTCAAGATTACATACTGTGTCATTCCATTTATATAGCATTTATTTATTGATTTTTAAAATATCATTACCAATTACTCAGCACAAGATAATAACTACAGTAATAATAAATCTGCTTCAGTCAGTGGTTACACTCCCTCCTTGAGTGTATCTTGAGGGATTTGGGATGATATCCACTCTAACTGCTTGAGGCTGAGAAGGGACATAGATATTATGAGGCAGAGGAAAGGAATTGTTTTGCTTGCAGTTGAAGATACTCCTTGCTTTTGGGATGGGGCTCATCCATCATCATCGTTTTGTTAGTTGTCCAGGTCTATAGCATTTTTGAAATGACAAAATTATAGAGATGAAGAACATATTAGCAGATGCCAGGGGTTGGGGAGGGATTCTGTTAAAGGGTAGGTAGCATGGGGATTCTTCTTTGTGGTGGTGGATACCTGGACCTATACACGTGAAAAACTGCACAGAACAGAATATACACACACAGAAATGAGCACAAATAAAATTGGGGAAATCTGAATAAAGTTGATGGGTTTATCATTGCCAATTTCCTGGCTGTGATACTGTCCTACAGTTTTGCAAGATGTTACCAGAATGGGTGAAGGGTGCGTGGAATCTCACTGTATTGTTTCTTTACCTTTTCCTTCATAAAAATTTTTATTAGAGAAGATGTAGGGTTACAGAACAATCATTCATAAAACATATACCCACATACCACTCTATTATTAACACCTTGCATTAGTGTGCATTTATTACAATTGATGAAAACACATCTTTATAACTGCACTATCAGCTACAGCCCATGGTTTAACTGAGGGTTCACTGTGTTCTGCAGTTCCATAGGTTAAAAACTTTTAAATTCTAGTACTGTATATACAACCTACCATCACCACCATCCATTACTGAAACATTTTCATCATTTCACATAGAAACTTTTTAAGCTTTAATACAATATATCCTTATGTATTTTAAGCCTGAACACCCTATCCCCTACTACACCCACCCCATCCCTGGTAAACTTTATTCTAGATTCTGACTATGGATTTACTTATTCTATTTATATCATGTCAGTGCGGTCATACAATATTTGTCCTTCTGGCTTGTTTCACTCAACATGTCTTCAAGGTTCATCCATGTTGTCACATGCATCAGAAATTCATTCCTTTTTATGGCTGAGTAATATTCCATTTGTGTCTATACCACATAACTCTGTACTATTTCTTAAAACTGCACATTAATCTACAGTTCTCTCAAAACACAAAGTGTGAAAATGTTTAAACATGCTTAGTATACACCCAAGTCTCCAACACGTATTCCACCAGAAGACACGATGTGAGCAGACATTTGTGAACAAGCTCACATCTACTTGGCAGCTGTTACAACACAGGTCCTAGTCTCCATGCCATAGGGTGCTCACCAAGGGTGTGTGGGTGCTGGCTGGCCAGGGCTGATGGTCCCTACCTGACAGGGACAGTGCTGCAGGGAATGGGACCTGAAAGGGACAGCTTCCAGGTCCCACTGCTGGAGCACCTGGGTTCCTCCCTCCCTCCCTCTTTCTCTCTCTCCCTCTCTCTCTCCCTCTCTCCGTTTCTCTCATACACACATACATTTCACACACTCCCACTCTCATATACACACTCACATATACTCTCAGATGCATGTTTCCACACAGCTTACACATACACACACTCACACATACTTTCACATACACACTCCCAGATGCACATCCCCCCACTCACATTCCCATACACACCCCACACACTGACACACTCACATGCACGCACACACTTGCACACTCAAACACATGCTCTCTTCACACACTCATACACATTCCTGGATGCACATTCCCGCACGCACACACACTGACATGCTCACACATTCACATGCATGTACACACTCAATACTCACACTCTCACAACACACACTCACACAAGTCTCACATACTCCCAGATGCACTCACACTCCCATACACACACACTTACATACATGCACACACTTGCACACATTCTCACACACACAATACTCTCACATACACACTCCCAGATGCATACTTCCCCACTCACATTCCCATACACATTCCCCCACTCACATTCCTATACACACACATGCTCACATGTATGCCCAGACTTGCACACATTCTCACACACACAAACATGCTCTCTTCATATACATACACACACTTCTGGATACAAATTCACACACACACACACACTGGCATATACACACACATTGGCACACACCCACTCATACACTCACACACCACACTCCCATACACACTTCTGATGCACATCCTCCCACACTTACACTCTCATACTCACACACTCTCATACACACAAGCACATGCTTGTGCACACACTTCCACACACATCCAATCACATGCTCACTCACATCCTCACACATACTCTCTCACACATGCTCTCTCACCCCCACACACACACGCCCCACAGCCCATGAGGTCATTCTGTCCATGGCTGGCAGGCTGGGTGGGATTGTTTCTCCTTGAGCTCTTAGGCCGGCTCCATTTCAAATGACTCATGAGTAGGCTCTTGCTTTCTCCCCCAGGGAGACGCCCCCCCCCACCCTGGCCTCATAAACCGTCCCAATTAGGCCATGCTTCCTGATAACCAGCTGCTCCCCCGCTGCTCCCAGACCACCCCAGAGGCCTGGCCCTCCCCGCCTCCCTCCCTTGTCTGCTGTCTGGGGGCCAGGGGGTGGGCAGTGAGGCCTCCCCAGCCCTGCGCTCCTCTGCCATCTCCTGGAGCCCAGGGCCAAGCACTGAGTAGAGAAGACTCAGGGTGCTCGTCATCCTGGAAGACCCTCCACTCTATTTGCTGGAAACCGAGGCAACGATGGGAGAGAAGCTGATCTGTAACTGAGGCAGCTGGGGAGCAGGTCCCTTCCTGCCCTCCCAAGGAGGAGGAGGGAGTGGAGGAGGCAGAATCTGCTGGACTGACAGCAGGCAGAAGGAGCAGTGTAAGGGGTTGGGGAGTCACCAGTGACCGTGGTGTCCCAGCCTGGGTCACCGTGCATGGACAGGGGCTGCAGCATTGCTTGGGGTGGAGATGGGGTCACTTCTGCTAGGATATATGTGAGATAATTCAGCTCTCTTCAGTGGCTTGTGCCCCAAGAGCCAAGCTCTTGTATTTTTCACACTTCTCTTTGGGTATCAGGAAACAACCTCCTGTTTCTGTCTGGCCAGCATTTCAGGGTGTTAGCAAATGACATGATGTGAGTTTGCTCCGGCTACCACCCAAGGGGGCTGACAGGAAGCGTCGTGGCTTCTAGACATGGCCAGACCGCCTGGGAGTTCTGAGGACAGAGCCCCGTGTCCTACCTCCAGGCTGGCACATTCCAAACCCAGATGTGGCCTTGCAGGCGAGTCTGGGAAAGTCGGCTGTCCCCATCCTGCCCAGGGCTACAGTGGGTGCCTTGGCATTGCGGGAGCTTGTGGCACTTTGCTGTGTGCTGAGGCTTGAGTGTGAATCGTATCAAGGGGCTGGGGCTGGGGCTGCCCAGACCCCTGCTGCACAGGCCTGTGGTGGATTCCAGCAGCTTCCTGGCACAGGGGTTTCCGTGGAGTTGGACATTTGCAAAAATGTCTGGACACAGTGAGTGTTCGTGGCCTACTGTGTGCATTTTTTATCACATGGTGGGATTTGCTTCAGAGTACCTCATCACCCCCACCCCCCAATTGACCTGGGCTGACATGGCCCCATTGGGGCTATGCTCTGCCTGCTCCCTGAAAAACATCACTGCATCTCCCTATTTCTGTCCTTAGGTGGGCAAGGGGCAGAGACAAAGCCCAGTGTCAGCCTTTAAAGCATTTCTCATGCGTCCTCTCCCAGGCAAGGGCTGCTACCACCCATGGGCCCAGCATGAGCTCGCCCTGGTTTGCCTCCTTACCTCTCCCCTTCCTTCCTTTTCTTTCGATGACTTCTCCGCAAAGCTCACCATGAATCCTGTGTGCCCAGGCAGGGTGGGGCAGCTCTGGGCCGGGGCTTGCTCTGCTGTCCAGGCTTTTCCACTGTCAACACCTGGAGCCTCTTTGCCATCGGCCAGAGCAAAATACGCCAGATGAGAAAAGTCTGCCCTTCTCTACAGATTTGCTTGCCCCATCCTCCCACAGCATCCAAGGCCCACTGAGTTATCTGTGATTTTGCTTAGCAGCATTAAAGCAGGAGGCTGCCCCAGGTCAGCCATTCCCCCCACCACCAACTTGCACTGGAACCGATGGCAAGTTAATTCTGCTCTCTGCGGCTCCATTTATCACCCAAGGTGAGGTCAGGGCTCTGCCTGAGTGAATTCACTTTCCTTCTTCATACCCTTATTGAGTAGCCGTTGCGGTCACCACATTCTGTTCAGCATCATGAAAACATAAGTATCTAACATTCTTTTGTTTCATCTGCTTTTCTGTCCTATTCCACCCTCCCCATGCTTTCCGTCCCTCTGCCGTGTTTCCTTCATAGCGCTCAGCTCCGTGAGACACTGCACTGGTGTGTGTGCATGCCCTGCTTCTGGAGCTGGCACAGGCCTGGGCAGAGCTGGCCTGTTTGTGTTTGTGGAAGGAAGGAACAGCCATTTCTTGGCATGCTTGTCCAGCTCTATATCTCCCTAAAGCTGAAGAGCACAGTTAAGTTTCATCATGAGGGGCTGTTTTCAACAGCTTGGCAAAAAGATTGTCCTGGAGGTACTACAGTAAAAAAAAAAAAAAGTATAAGAAAAGAATGTGTAACAGTGCAGAGCTCTTTGCACACACATTTAGAAACCACCTGTTGGATGCTGGGAATTCCCATATGAACAGTGTAGAATGTGACTCTTCAAAGGCATGGCCCGGCATGGGGTCAGCAAGTACACTTCAACCCAGACGCCAATTGCCATTACCGCTGACCGGTGCCCTGTGAAGGCTCCAGAGGCCACGTTTGGGCTGAGCAGAGGGTGAAGGCATGCAGTGGTCTAGCAGAGAGGCATGCTGGGGCTGCAGCAATGGAAAGGCAGGGAGCAGGCTGTGCGTCCCAGGACACTGCCGTCAACCTGACATAGCTCTGACTGGGTGGGCAGGTGACCCTGGCAGAAGGCCTGGACCGAGTGAGAGCAGGGCATTCCGTGGGAACCCTGATGGCCTACAGAGCAAGGAAGCATCAATGTGGAGCTGGGGAGGTTCATGAGTTGCTGTCAGGGAAGCCTCAGGCCCAGTGCAGGCAGTAGGGGGACACCGAGAGCCAGGTGGAAGAGGGAGGTTGGACACCTGATCCGTGGAGTGGGTGAACATCTCTGAGTTTAGCTTGGGTGGGTGAGTAGCTGGTGGCCCCATCCGCATATGTTCCCATCTCCTCCAGGTGCCAGGGAGCAGGAGGGGTGAGTATTGGGGTGGGCCTCCCTTGAACCCTGAGCCCAGGTTTGCTATGGGCATCTAGCTGAACATTCACCAGTGATTCTGGCAAAGGCTAGGTCCTTCTCTAGGCTTTGGTTCCTGCATCCCTAAAACGAGGAGCTGGAGTGAGATGGTCTCTTGGGTCCCGTCTCATGATGCTTGGGGCTGCTTAGCTGGGGCTTCCATGGGATGTGGTGGGCTGCCCAGGGTGTCGGCGGGCTTGCCCTTTTCAGAGCCAGTAAGCTGTCCAGCTTGGGGCAGGGGGTGACTGGGGCCCCGAGGTTTCTGGGCTGGTACAAGAGCTTTCTAGAAACTGCCTGAGCCTCTTCCTCGGGCAGGCTACTTGTGAAAGGGAGCTTTTTAACACCGGCTGCGCCTACCAGACACACATTCACAATCTCACACATCATTTTTCTTGGACGCCATCTCCCTGCTTTTAAACATGTCATCGCTCTCCCACCCCAGACTCTCCGGGCTGCCTCGTACTTCCCAGGTGCAGGGCCAACCTTCAGGTCAGAGGTTTGAGAGCTGGGAACTCAGCAGTAGGGGGACTCCCCTCGGCCCCACAGTCTGGGGGTTCTTGATAAGGGGACTGCAGGAGCTGGGGCTGCCTGTGACAGTCATTTGCTGGGCCAGCACCATTGGTGGGGGTGGGCAGAATGGGGCCACCCTGTGGCAGAGGAGGAAAGCCCCATCCCCGCAGAAGAGTCCCCCAGGCACAGGAATGACAATGAACCAGGGAGAGGGAGCAGCACAATCGGAGAAAAGTCACCTTGCCCTGGTGTTGGATGGGTCTTAGGTGGGGAAACCGAAGCCCAGAGAGGATGTGGCTTGCCCAAGATCACAGATCTGGTAGCGGAAGCTGAGCTGGTCTCCTTTCCCTTTCCCATACCACCTCATCCCTGTGAGCTCCCCAAATGGGCTCCGGGTGGGGTTGTGCTCACCCCTATGGGGGGTGGGTGGGTGGGAGGTCAGGCAGTCAGGAATGAGTCCTGGGGGTGTCCCAGCACTGGGGTGATCCAACATGAGGCATGTCCTCGGACTGCTGCTAGCCATCCCTCTTCTCTGCTCCGTCTCTGAGCAGCCCTCCACGTACTTGCTGACAACCCTCAGTGTTTCCCACTTCCTTCCTGGAACAGGTGGCTGACGCTCCATTTCCAGTCCACTCGCCTAGCCTTTTGGAGGCGTTCAAACCTTCAGGAAGGGCAGATCCCTCTCCCTGGGGCAGCTCTTCCCAGCTTTGCTAGAGCTGGGGGTGGGGGTGATGAAAAGACCCTCCAGGTTGGAAGTGGACAGAGGTGGGCTCCTCCTCCTGCTGGCCCTCATGACTCAGCCTGGAAGGATGCCCAGTCTTATTTGTGTCATCTAACACTCACCCTTCTTGGAGCTGACGTTCTGGCTCCCTGAGAGGGAATAGTTGTCCTGCATCAACGTTGTTTCCCCTGTGGGGAGCTTACATAGACCCCCCCAGGACCACCTACTTGGCAGAAGCGCCATTCATGACCATCTGTGGCTCCACACAGCGGGGCAAGGAGTCTATGTGCAACTCCTGCTTTGTTGTATGATTCCCACCAGACATCTCCTTGAAGCTACCTTCCAAGGTTTGGTCTCCTACTTGGATCTTGGATTCTCCCGCACCACCTTGCTTCAGAAGTAGATTTTGTTTTCCAACAGTGGGATGCAATGAGTGGGGCCTTCCTCTTCAGATCCCAATGAAGATGGGCCGAGAAACAGACCTGCACAGGTCGCACCGTGTAGGCGGTGTCTTTAGATGCTAGTTCACCTCCCTAAATTCGAGGATGGGGACACCGAGATTTCCAAAGTTCCAGCGACGCGGCGACGCGCCCCGGGCACTCAGCAGTTCAGGTTGCCTCTTTCCCAGGCCCCAAGAGGCAGAAGCGCTGCACCAGGCAAGAAGGACCTCTTTGGCCTTGATCCTTGAGCGTCCCAACTTTGCCAAGGGGCGTGGGGATCACCTGCGAACCGGTTTCCCTTTTCCACGCCCGTCCTCCACACCCCTCCCCCAGTGAACACCCGCTCAGCGGTTTCAGGTCCCGGCAGACAGCGGGTGTCCCCGGCAGCACCACCCTTGTGCGTCCAGGACTCGCGCCCCGCCCCCACCGTCTTGCCGGGGCCGCCAACCCTTGGGTCCCCGCCCCCGCCCCGCCCTGGGCCGCCAACACCCCGCCCCGGGTCCCCGACAACCAGGCCTCCCGGCCTCCCCATTCCCACCAGCTCTGGCGCACGCCTTCTCCGGCCTTCCGGGCGGGGCCCGCCCCCGAGACCCCGCCTTGGGATGCAGCGCCCCCGGCCCCGAGTGGCCTCGCGGTGGCGCGGGCGGGGCCCCGCGCGCCCGGCTCCAGTTTCGGCCCCGCCCCGCCGGCGCCGGCGTGACCCCCCTCGGGCGCGGGGCGGGGCCCATCCCAGCTGGCCGGGCGGGCCCCGCCTCCCGGGCTGCCCCCGGCGCTCCGGGCGCTATAAGAGGGCGGCGGCCGGCGGCGCGCCCTGCGTGGAGCCCGGGGGGGAGCGAGATGGTCAGCCGCCGCGGCGAAGCAAGATGCTGGATGGGCCCCTCCTGGCGCGCTGGCTCGCCGCGTCCTTTGCGCTGACGCTGCTGCTCGCCGCGCTGCGCCCCTCGGCCGCCTACTTCGGGTAGGTGCCCCTCTGCAACCCGGGCCGGGCGGGGTGGCCTTTGAAGGTGAACGGCCCGGGCCAGGTGCCCGGGGCCGCAGGGTTGCCTGGAGCTGTTTGTTGGCGGCGCGCCTGTCGGTCGGGGAGCCGGCCGGTGGGTAGAGGGACCAGCGTGCCCGACGTTCTTGCCTGGGGCAGCGGTCCTCCGGGACCCCGGAGTCGTCGTCGCGCGCAGGGCTGCCTGGCGTTCAGAGACCAGGACCGGGTCCCGGCTCCCGGCTCCCTTAGGCCTCTGTGCTCTTGCCAAACGGCTCGAGCCTCCTCGGCTCCTGTCCACCCTGACGGTTCGCCCCTCCTCTTCTCTTCTCGCGAAGTTAATTTAACAACAACAAAAAAATACGTACAAAATCCAGATGTTCCTTGCACAGAGCCCCAAAGGGGGAAAAAAATAACTTCAAGCTGGAGGAATTTATTTTTCTTGTGCTTTGCTTAGGACGCCCGTCCCCGCCCCCGGCCCGCGGGCGCGCGTCTGTCGGATCGGTCCTGATAGCGCTCGGGGCAGCCCGCTCCGCAGGGCCAGGCGCTCGGCCGAGGCCGCGAGCGACGCCACCGCGTCTCCGCTGTCTCGCGGGGTCGCTTCCAGCGGTCCCATGTCTTCTGCCGCAGCAGTTTGCGGCCGCCTGTGGTTTTGGCGCGTCTCTCTCCGCCTTTCCTTCTTTCCTTTCCTCCCTCCCTCCAATTTCTCTCTCAGATCTGGGATGTCCCAGCCGAACGACTTTTAGGGTATACTAGCTGCGCTTGGCACATGAGCATACAGGTCCAGGGGGGCGCCCAGGCGGGACTCCGGCTCGCCCCCCAGCCCTCACGCCTCCCGCCCGGGGCGCTGCCCCCAGGAGCCTAGGCCGGCCCCCGCCCTCCCCGTACCGACCCCTATCCTGGGCGCCCTGCGGCTTCGGCGGCCGCTGACTCGGCCACCGCCCTCCGCCTGCCGGTCACCTGTTCCTCGCCCCTGGCCGGGGGCGCCGCGCTCAGCCGCCCGGCCGGCAGAGGGCCCCGTTGGCCCAGGAATCTGGCGCTGGCCAGGGCAGGCAGAGGCCGGCGGGGCCGAGGAGCCCTGCAGGTGTATCCTGTTCTCAAAGAAAATAAAATATTTTCATGGGAAACTTTCCTTTTGTGTTTTTCTTTCTCCCCCTTTCTTCTTCTTCTGTTCCTTTCTCCTGGGTCCTCTTCCAGGGTCAGTTGCATTTCTCCTTTCCCTGGAGCCCCCCACCCCTTACCCCTCCCTTGGCTCCTGGAGCTCGGCCTGCCGTGTGGCCGGTCTTTTGGGGTCCAGGCTGTGCAGAAGCTGGCAAGCCCCCAGAGGCCATCTGTGCAGGGCAGGAGGGAGGGTCAGAGAGGATGGACGTCTGGCCGCAGGTCCAAGGTGAGTCACCGTGGCCTTGTCAGCCAGCTGTGCCTTCCCGCTTTCCTAGGTTCCAGCTAGACGGGACAGTTCCCTGGGCCTTGGACATGCCTGACTGCTCAGGCCACCTTCCCTGCCCTGAGCCTCCCCCACAGCTGTTCCCACTGCCTGGGGCATCTGGGCTGGGGACCCCCTAGCAGGGCCCCCATTTTGAGTTGCTCCCATCAGGCCTCAGTTCTTTCTTTCTGGACTCTCAGCATTCTGCCCTTCTGGGGAAGTCATGGGGGTCTGCTGTTGTACATGTGTGTATGTGTTAAACAGTCGCTTTCTTGCAGGAAATCCACCTTGGTGCTTTGCCCATAGTAAGTGCTTCCCTCTCTGCTGCTTCCTGGCCCCACAGGACCCACTGAGCCAGGCTCTGCTGGGGGGCACTGGGGAGAAGTGGTGGGTGGAGGCGAGCCCCTCTCTGAACCAAGAGGCGGGGGACAGGCCAGGTGCCAGCCAGATGGGTGGAGAAGTGTGTGTGCCAGTGTGTGTGCCAGGATCTCAGAAAGCCCGGGGAACATGGTCAAGGATCCCCAAGGCAGAGCTGGGGAGGGGAAGCCAGGGTCTGGGGGCCTCCCGGGTGAGGTCTGGGCCTCTTTCACCAGGTACTAGAGGGAGGCAGAGGAGGGAGGGGGAGGTGGTGAGGATGGAAAGGGCAGGGGCTGTCTCCCTGAGGCCCTGCCGGTCCCCTCCCGAGGCCAAGAGTGCGAAAAAGAGTAGGAGGAAAGAGCTGGGCTCCGGGTTTCTCCTTCCCCTTCCCCCTCTCGGAAAGCTCTGCCTGGCACCGAGGCTCCAGTTACAGCCCAGAGAGGTTGGCCCGGGGAGGCATCACGTGGTCGGCTGGGAGGGGGCCCTCCCCGCCCCTCCCCCAGCCTGCAACCCAACCCCAGGCCGCCCTGCTCCCTCCTGCCCTCCTCCGCAGCCTCCCAGCCACCGGGTGGGCAGGTGGGACCCCTTTTGCCGGGGAAGAGGACTCTTGCTTCTCCCTCCCTGCCTCTCGGCCTGACCCGGCGCCTCCTTGGCCCGGCTGGGGCATCTTGGCTTGATTAGCAGGTGGCGTCTCCATCTGGTTCTTCCCAGGGCTGCGGAGATGTCTGCAGGGACCAGCGATGGTTTGGCTTCGTGCCTTTCTTTGATGGAGGGGTGCGCTTGAGCCCCAAGCAGGAGGGGGCTGGCCCAAAGTCACACGGCAAGCTTGGGGCATAGATTTGCCGCCTCTCTCCCTGGTGGCTGCAGAGGGTGGACCTGGGGAGGGGGGAAGGGGGAAGTGTTAAACTTTGGTGTCACCTCTGTGGGATGGGCTCCGCCATGCCATGTTCTGCCCCTCACCTGGCATTTGAGGTCAGGTGAGATGGTGGATCCAGAAGGGCTGTGTGTGCTGAGATTGGGGCAACATATTCCTTCGGGCAGGGGGTTGAGAAGGAAAGTCCCAGACCCTGGGGCCAGCTACCCTCTCGCTCTCTGTGGATGTGGAGTCGGAGTTGGGGGATGGGTCTGAAGGGACTTGCTGGGAGCCATCTCGGGCATCTCCTCAGCCTTCCATTCCACAGCAGGGGTGTGGGATCCCAAGAGTAAGGCCCGTGGCAGAGTGGGGCCTGGGCCCCCTGCTCCTGGGATTGGGACTGCCCAACTCCCCAGGACCTTGCTGCCCTGTTCTTAGAGATCCTGGGAAGCCTGCCAGCTCCCAGCCGGGGCCCTGAGGGAGTCTGGGAAGAAGAGAGCTGGCCAGGCTGCTAGACTTGCATCACCAGAGGCGCTCTGGATGAGCTATGGCCTGAGGCTTCCAACAGGGTTTCTTCTTTTAAAAGAAGAAGGAAAAAGTGTCTTAAGCCCTGAGGCAGAGCCTGCTTTAATTAACCAAGGATCATTTGCAGGCTGCCTGGGGGAGCAGTGGGAGACCAGACCGAGGCCAGTCTGGGAGGCTGCTCTGGGTCTGCTCCTGGTCCTGGCAGCAGCCTGGCTGCCTGTATGGAGAAGGGGGCACCAAGCACGACACTCAAAGGCACACCAGACAGCTGCAGCGGGAGGGGCTGGAGGAGATGATCTGGATGGCTACAAGGCCAGGCTCACTCTAGATTTCCTAATTAGGACCAAGCAGCTCTAGGGCCTGGTCTCCTTCTTTGTTATTGGGATATAATTTACATACCATACAATGCACCCCTTTAAAGTGTAACTTCAGTGTTTTCAGCATAGTCATGATGCTGTGCCACCCACTGCCTAATTCCAGAATATTTTTATCACCCCCAAAAGAAACCCCATACTAGTTCACAGTCAGTCTCCATCTCCTCCTCCCCTAGCCTCTGGCAGCTATTAGTCTACTTTCTGTTTCTATGGATCTGACTATTCTGGAGATTTCATATAAATGGAATCATACAGTATGTGGCTTTTCCAGTCTGGCTTCTTTCACTTAGCATAGTATTTTCGAGGTTCATCCAAGTTGTAGAATGTACCAGCAGTTTATCCATTTTTATTGATAAATAGTATCTAGTTGTTTGGATATACCATATTTTATTTATCCTCACATCCGTTGATGGACATTTGGGTTGCTTCTACTTTTTGGCTATTATAATAACGCTGCTGTAAATGTTTATGTACGAGTTTTTTGCGTGGACATGTGCTTTCAATTCTCTTAAATGGTTCTCAATTCTTTAGAATGGCTGGGTCATATGGTAACTCCTTTTTAACTTTTTGAGGAACTGCCAAACTGTTTTCCAAAGTGGATGCACCATTTTACATTCCCACTGACAATGTACAAGGGTTGCTATTTCTCTCCATCTTTGCCAACACCAGTTATTGTCTGTCATTTTTTATTATGGCCATCTTTCTGGGTGTGAATCGATATCTTCTTGTGGTTTTGATTTGCATTTGCCTTATGACCAATGAGGATGAGCATTTTCCAGCTATTTGCATATCTTCTTTGGAGGGATGTTCTTTCAAGTCCTTTGCCCATTTTCCAGTTGGTTGTCTTTTTAGTGTTGAGTGGTAGGAGCTCTTTTTGTATTCTGGATATGTTCTCAGACTAAGGAACACCTCATCCCTTGATCTGTAATCTTGAAATCTCTGTTTCTCTCTTGTGCCTTGAGGCCATGCCCAGCCTTGCAAGTGCTCTTGGCAGCCTGGGCCTTCTTGGTGGATGCCCTCCCTTGCACAGGGGCAGTCAGTGTGAAGGTGGCCACCTCCTGCTCACTAACTTCTGAGCTGGGAGGACTCTCTGGAGGCTGGCACAGCCCCTGACCTCAGGCACTGCCTCACCCTGAGTGGCTGCTGTAGAAGGGTGCTGTGCTTCTGGTGCCAGATCCCGGGAGAGGCAAGCAGGGAGATGGGCACGCCTTCCGTCCTGTCCCCCACTGGATGGTCAGGGTGTGGCCATGCTGCTTCCCCCACTCCCTTGTACTGTGCTGGGCCCAGCCCCCCCCCTCACCGTGTGGGGCTGTGCAAGACCATAGGCTGCCTGGAGGAGGGCACTCAGCTGCCCTCCTAGAGGGGAAGGGAGAAGCACCAGGACCATTCCCAGGTGGCAGAAGGGGCGCACTCAATGGCATAGACAGTACGGCTCCCTGGAGGCAGGGCCAGTGGGGTGGCTGCCTGTGACCACAGAGAGTGCTGAAGAGGGAGGGGTTGGTGACTGCCCCTGGGGAGTCAGGGCAGGAGGCTGAGGGCTCAGCTCACCCTGTGGGTGGATGCTGGGAGCCGAGATGGGCTCCTCCGGGCTTCACATAGTAGGAAGGTACAGGGTGTCCCCAAGCCAGGCTGGGGTGAGAGCGTGGGGTTTCAGGATGATGGAAAGCAGCATGTCTAAGACAATTGCCCAGTTGGAGACTGGAGGGATGGTGGCCCTGTAAGCTGAGGACCGCTGGGTGCATGGGAAAAAGAGAGACCCAGGCTTCTGTTTGGGGTGACAGCTACCACCCCGAGAAGGTCCTGTCCATGGAGTTCCCTGGCAGGGAAGCTGGACTCAGAGCCACCAAGAAGCCTGTGATTTCAGCATTGAGGGGAGAGCAGAGTGCATCTGGGGGAGTTGACAGAGCATGGACTCTGCAGTGGGGAACATAGGGAGGCTGGGCCTGGGAGCTGGCCAGGGCAGCTGAGTGGCCTTCAGAGGCCCCTGGGAAGAGCAGTCCAGAGGGCATTTGGCCTGCAAAATTGGGGAGCCTAGCCTCAGAAGGAGCCCATCAGGGCAGGGGAGGCCCCAGGTCGGAAGGTCAGTGGAGGCAGAGGCATGGAAGGCTGGGAGAAGGCAGTGCGGCTGGGGTGGGGGCTGGCCTGGTTCCACCTAGCTGTGGCCTTGATGTGTCCCACTGTCCCTGGAACCCAGGCTTTCTGCCTGGAAATGAAGTGGGAGATTTTTCCGGGATTGCTGGAAGAGGGTTCAGCTGCTCAGACCAGGGTGGCCAGTAGGGTACAGGAAGGCAGGTGTGTGGGCGCCTGGCTGTGGGGAACTCTCAGAGCAAGCTGCCTCACCCCTGCGGTCTCTTGGGGGCATCTTGAGGGTCACCTTTTCCAGAGTCCCTGCCTGCCTGCCCTTGACTGGCCACAGTTCTCTTCCAAGCCCACACTTGTGGGCGTCTTCCGGGGGTGGGGGATTGGAGATAGGGGCGGGATTCCTCTGTCACCTGCATGTCCCATCACCTCCAACATGTGTCTGGGGTGGGGAGGGAACTTCTGCTCTCACCTCCCCCAACTCAGGCGCCCTGATGGAGTGGGTGCAGAGCAGGTGCATAGTGCCACGCTTGGGCCGGGCCCTCGGGGCCTCAGAGAAGGGCCTGATCACCCAGCAGGAAAGCTGGACCTTGCTCGCAGAGCCGGGCACCACTCGGCCCAGCTTCCTGGTGGGATTTGAGGTGAGGACAGAGACTCCCAGAACCTGGCTTGCCTCAGCTGTGCGAACAGATGGCCTGCCCACAGCCGCTTGGCCTTCCTGCTGCCGGCGGCCGTCTGGACAGGGAGACAGCTGGGCTAATCTCGCCTCCTTCCCTCTCCACAAAATCTTCCTTCCCACCCATGTGGCTTTGGGTGCCCGCCCAGGGCCAGGCCCCGGCCCCAACTTCAGAGCCCCATGGGTAATGGGCCCCAGCTGGGAGCGTGGATGCCCCCCTCCCCATCCCGATCTGCCAGGGTGGCCCTCTGAGGACAAGGGCAACCTCCTGCCCCCACCCTCTGCCGGCTCCACGGGGTTTAGCCTTACAGTGTATGCACACAATAGAAGAAGTGTGTGGATAAAGTTTTCCTCCTAGTAAAGAATACATACACACAGATTCCTTCTGGGGAAGGTCTCTACCCCAGGGGGAAAGAGATGAGCTGATAACGGGGCTGGCAGGCAGGCCAGCCTGGAGAGGGGACAGAAGGCGGGCTGGGGATCTCTTTCCTGGCCACGGAAAAATGACACCTGTTGAGCAGGGGCTCAGGCAAGGAGCTCCTTCTTAATCCTTGGCCCATGGAGGCACCCCTAGCTCCCTTTGTGTATTGTCGCCGGTGGTGGGGGTGCCCACTGCCATGCCCACCCAGGCTAGGCTGGGAGGGGAATGTTCAGGAAGAGGCACAGTTGTTAGGGAAGCTGCACTTGGTTTTCTGTTCCTTTAGCTGGGGTGGGGCCGACCGGGCCGCCTAGCCTGTGAGCTGCTGAGTAGGGGTCAGGACGCTCACCCCTTGCCCCGTGCAGGAGGGGTACTGCTTGGGCAGAGGAGGCACTGGGGCTGAGTCAAGGATGGGGTGTAGGGGAAGTCCCCCTCCATCCTGTCTGGCTCCTACCAGTCCCTGAGGGCCCCCTTTGTCCTCTAGTGTCTGTTTTGGCTGTCACCTCCTCCAGGAAGCCTTCCTGGACAGCCCCCAGGGCAATCACTTTTTATACCGGTGTCAGCTCTGGGGGTGGGAGGGGCCAGTAAGGTCTCTCTGGAGGTCTTCTCTAAATGGTGCTTCTTCCCAGCCCAGAGCTCCCATGGTGGATTCAAACATCTCCCCTGCTGCTCCTGCACTTTGACATCAGTAGCCTTTCTGGGCTGGCTGTCCAGCTGGGCCTGGGGTCTAGCACTCCTGTCCATGGGCTCAGCCAGCCTCCCACTCTGACCGTGGGCTGTGGCACTGACCTCACTGGCATGCCCCAAGGGCAACTGGGCAGGTGGACATGGCCCAGAGGACCCACCGCCCCCTCCGAGCCCAGGCTTTCTCTTGCTATCCATTGAACAGGAGGGGCTGAGGATGGGTAGGCTGCTGGGAGCTTTGGGGTCCTTGGGCATCAGGACTGAGGCTGTGCGGGCAGAGCGGGAGATCTTGCCTGTCTCGTGGGGGCCCTGTGCTGGGTGTCTCTGGGCCCCAGAGGCCAAGTCCCTGACATCGTTTTGGGTTGGGTTAGGGGAGGCTCCCTGGGGAGGCGGGGTCTTGGGCGGCCATGAGTAAGCAGGCACATGGACTCTGCAGGGCCCGGCAGCAGGAGCATGGCCAGGGACCTGGGCTGGGCTGGAGATGAACCTCTTTTTCCTGTAGGGGTTAATCATTACAGGACATCTGTTCCATGGGGCAGGCAGGTGGCCGAGCAGCAGTCTCTGTGCCATGCTAGCCGATGCCAACCAGGGTGGGCTCCCCACTGGGCTGTCCCCGGTCTGTGACCTGCAGGCCCAGGGCTCGGATGGCCCTCATCCCACCGTCTGTCCTTCCTGTCTGCCCCTCCCGGCCGCGGTTCCCGGGCTGGGCTCTCACCTCTGCCCGCGGGCGGAAACGCCGTGGCTCGGCTGGCAGCCACTCGGCCTCAGGACCAGCATCCCGGACGAGGGAATGGAAAAAAGTCAGACCTCAGGGCTGCATTTGTTTTTCTTAGCGATACCTGGGGGAGAAGGAGCCAGGGGAAGTGGGCTGGAGGTCTGGCCCAGGAGGAGAGGCTGCCAGAGGCTCCCAGAAGTGGAGGACGTCAGAGTTGGCGGGTGCGGAGGCCTCCTTGCCAGCCGGTCCCACTACACACACACACGCCAAGGCTGTGGCCCTGGCCCCAAGTCACCCTGTGGTGGGGAGCTGGGCCGAGCTGCTCTCGAAGTCACAGCCTCCCTGTCTGCACCCGGCCGACCTGGGCACCCTATGGGAGCGTGAAGCAAAGCAGTCGGAGCTCCAGGGAGGAAGATGCTGTTTGGGGGCTGAGGAGGCACAGATCCTAGTGTTGGCCATACTGGGGGAGGGATGTGTGCCAGGGAGGGGAGGTTCCCGTAGCGCCTGACGACTGCTCTGTGGTGGACTCAGGGCTTCTTGTTGGGCCTCTGTTCTTCCCATGGCAAAATGAGGAGACCTTCTTCTCTGTCATGCTGTGTGACACGGCCGAGCCTTCTGTGTGGGCACGGGGTGGGGACTCCCTCCTGGGACATGGCGAGGCGAGGGTGGATTTAGCCCAGGCTTGGCCCCCTGACAGTGGTATTTGCCCACTCCCAAGGGTCCAAGGCCTCTCTCCTGGGGCTCTGTGGGAAGGAGGCCTGGCCACACTGTGGCGGAGAGCCTGGGCGAGAAGTTCCCTTGGCATTGTGTCTTGGTGGATGTAATGGGGCAGGTACTGGCTGGGGCTGGTGAGCCACCTTGTGGAAGAGGACGTCATGGTTCAGCAGGTGTTAGCAGTTCATGGAGGGTCATGTGGAGTGACATACATGACACATATATGTGCCAAGGCTGAGCCGTGGCCCTTGTGATGGGGGTGAGTGGATACTCCATGCCTCATTGGGACACAGCCTAAGTGTCCTCAGCTCGGAAGCTGCTGGTCCTTCTCGTCAGTTGGGACCACCTCTCTGCCCTCTATTTCTGTAATGCTCACCCATGGGATGTGTCCCCCAGGCCGGGCACCACGTGTCTGCCCTCTCCTCGCCTTCTGAGTGTTGAGTGGCTTTGGGGCAGGCTAGACTGTCCTCCATCTCTCCAGGGACAGGACTCGGGCCACTTCCATGGCTAGAACTTGGTGGGGTTGGGCCACGCTGAAGGCGAATGGAGCCAAATCGTAGCTCGCAGGGAGGACAGAGGGTTAATCTCCAAACCAGTTTCCCAGAGTTGGAATTCATTTTGATTTTGTTACACACAGAAATTGAATGCCGTCTGGTGGGGCTGAGGTTTCCTTGGCAAGGAGCTGTGGCTTCTGAAACCCCAGCCTCTTCGACTCCACCACCCGCCTCCCTTCCCTCCCGCCCTGGGGTTCCAGCTCCCACCGCTTGGAGCGCTGGGTTCACGGGCCCGGTGGCTGTTTGGGTGGCCAGGGCCTGGCTGGCAGGGAAAGGTGGAGGAGGGACGCGGGCAGCGGGGAACCCCCATCCCAACCCTACATAGGAGCTGCTTGTGGGCTTCATTCAGCTGGGGGTGGGGTGGGCTCCAAAGCTGCCCCTGCCTCATGAGCAGGAGAGAGGGTCACAGACCCAGACAGCCGGGTGGTGTGGGGTGGGTGCTGTCACCCAGGCTTGTGGCCCTTGGGCTCTTGGGCACCCACCAGAATGACCTCATAATCCAGGATGTCTCGGACCCTAGACCAGCAGAGGAGCATCCAACCCCTGTTCTGCCCCCCAAGCTGCACTGCCCAGGGCTGATGGCCCCATGCATGAAGAGGAAGGTGTGAGCATTGCTGGGTACTGCAGCCTTAGGTGTGTGGCCACCCGGCAAAGCAGGTTTTGCCTTCCTGGGGCTGCTTTTTCCTAAGACGGTCCTGGTCCCACGAGGGGCCAGAGTAGGCACAGAAGCAGTTGATGGCCACATGCCACAGGCAAGGTCTCTGCTGCCCTCTCATCATTTGTGGGTCCCAGCGGGGTGGGCTGACAGCTGTGTGGACATCCGTGTCAGGTCACGACAGGGCCGAGCCTTGGGGCCCCAGCTCAGGATGTGAAAACTGGGAAAGAGCCATGGAATGGTGCAAGACTGGAGTTCAGCTCTGCCTGGGTGGCTGGGTGCAGTGGGCTGGCTGGCTGGCACACAGTAACGTTTCAGGAAAGGAAAGGAGTTTGGGGGCAGAAACCCGGAAGGGAGCAGGCAAGGAAAGGCTTGTGGGATGTACCTTTGTAGGTGGGTATGCAAGTGAGGTGGAGTCCACGTGGATAGAGTGGGTCTGGCAGTCTGGGTGTGTACCGGCCCCTCCTGGGGGCCTGGGGTGGAGCAGGCAGCATGCTGGCCTGGAAGCTTGGTTTCCCCATCTGGCCCTGAACACAGGTGTCGTCAGACAACCTGGCTGTGGAAGGACTGGGTTCCCCAGGCTGGTCTGGGCTCACTCCTTCTGGGGCTGTTGTCCTTTCTGAGTGGAACCAGTCCTGCCTGGCGTGTCCGTGTCCGGCATGGCCTGTCTGACTTATCACACATGTCCATCTCCCTCATGGCACAGGGCTGGTGGAGAGTTTGCTCTGACTACAGTTGCCCTGCTTCCCACTCTGGGCTCCAGCCTTGGAGAGGGGGCTGCTTTAGACCCTTACAAAAGTGTTCCATGTAGACAGCATGGTACATGGCCCTTTCCCTTCCCCCAACCCTTTACTTGTGCCATGTGTCCCCCACCATATGTTAGATCAGTGCTCTCTGGTGGAACTTTATGCAATGATGGAAGTGTTTTACATCCATGTTGTCTGGTATGGCAGTCTCTGGCCATGCTTTGGACATGCTGTTCTAGAACCTTCTTCCATCGTTTCACATGGCCTGTGTCTTTCTGCACGTGTGCTACTCACTTGCATAATGGAGGAGGAATTGGAGCTGGACTGTGGTGGCCTTGGATGCCTAGCCAAGGAGCAGGACATCCTGGTGGAAAATGGCGGCTGTGAGCATTTGGGATGGGGGGAGGGGAGCCCAGGAGCTGGCCTGGCACCTCTCTTGGACCATGATGGGATCAGCGGCCAGTTATGAGGCTGTTTTTAGGTTTAGGGCCTAGCCTAGTCCTTTGTGTACTCTTATGAGCGACACACCCTTGGCCAAGTTATTTAGGTCTTCAGAGTTTCAATTCCTTACCTATACAGTGCAGCTAAAAATGCTCCCTTCACAGGTTGTTCAGGATTTACAAGAAAATATATGTGGACATGCTGGAAATATAGACTTCCTATTTCCAGTAACAGTGGTCCATGTTACTCAGATCAGCTATATTGCTGAAAACAACTAGAACTGGATTTATATGTTATTTAATTTTTTCTTTATTTTTAAAGTCTTAGATTACAAAAAAGTTACATAAAAAATATAGGAGATTCCTATATACCCCCCACACACATTTTCCCCTATTAATAGCATCTTACATGAGTATGGTACATTTGTTACAATTGGTGAATAAATATTGAAGCATTGCTATGAACCATGGTCTATAGATTACATTGTGGTTTACTGCTATTTAATTTTCAAAACATCAAAGAGCTGATACAAATGAAGGGATAATGGAAACCTGGAGAAATAAAGTATGGAGATAGCGTTTGCCCTAAGAATATATGCTGTGACAATTTGAAGTTTTTAAAAATCCCAAAAAGAGAAAGATTATGTTTTTGAACTAATCCATCCCTGTGGGTATATGGCCTTTTGATTGGACTATGTCAGTGAGGCTTGAGCCAGCTTGGGTCTCCACCCTCTTGCTGGGTCTAATATAAACAGAAAAACAGAGAAAGAGAAAGACACAGAGGAAAAGGAAGCTACCGTATTTGATCCTGCCATGTGAGAGAGAGGACTCCAGTTTCACCCACAGCTGAGCTCAAGGAGAGAAGCCCTGAGAGGCTCAAAGAGCTGAGGCCTGGGGAGATATGAGCCGTATGCCTGATAGCCCACAGCTGAACTTGGGAAGAAAGTAGAGCAGCTGAGACTGAAAGAGGCGGCCCAGAAAGAGACAATCCCTATGCCTGGTTGCCCACAGCTGATCTCCAGGAGATGGTAGATTCTGGACAGGAAGGCGGAGATCAAAAGCCATCTTTGCCATGTGGCAGAACACAAGGATCAACAGTAGCTGACTTTGGTGAGAAAGCACCTCTTGTGGTACCTTGAGTTGGACTTTCCACAATCATGGTAGCGTAAGCTTTTACCCTGATATATTTCCCATTGTGGAAAAGTCCAACCACAAAAAAATGTTTTAAAAAACCACAAAAAACAAGCAAAACAAATAACAATGACTACAAAAAAGCCAACCCATTTCTGGTACTTTGCATTGGCAACACTGTGGCAGACTAAAACATATGCCAAAGAAGGTAATGTGAATTTTTGTTTTGATGGGTTTACAGGGGAGGGGGGCAGAGTAAAGTCCAGGGCCTGCCCAGGTAGGAAAACTCAGGACTGTCCCCACAGCTACCTGGGACCCATAAGGCCAAGCTCAGGGCAGCACTTTGGGAGGCAGAGGGAGACCTGCTCTGTGCAGTGAGAGGACCAGGATTGGATAACCTGCCTGACTTGGGGTCTCCAGCCTGGTACTAGCATTAGGTGGTCTGGGACTGAAGTACCCCTCGGAGCCCAGCTGGACCATGCACAAAGACATCCTTTTTGAAATCTGTGCTAGTTATCTGTGGCTTCAATAATAAATTAACACAACCTGAAACAACAGGAATTTATTCTTTTATGGTTCTGGAGGCTAGAGGTCTGAAGTCAAGGGGTGAGCAGGGCTGCACTCCCTCTACAACCCGTAGGGGAGAAGAATCCTTCCTTGCCTCTTCCAGCTTCTGGTGGCTGCAGGCATTCTTTGGTTTGTGGAAGCATCACTCCAGCCTCTGCTTCTGTCTTCACATGACAATCTTCTCTCTGTGTGTCTGTGCCTTCTCCTTTTCTGACTCTTATAAGGACACATGTCATTGGATGTAGGGCCTCTCCTAATCCAGGATGATCTTATTTTGAGAACCTTCCTGCTATTATATCTTCAAATACCCTATTTCCAAATAAGGGTCACTGCCCTCGTTTGAGTCTTTTGTGGACCCCAGGATATTATGTTCTTAATCTAACACATTCCTGTGTGTATAAACCTATTGTATGTGGGAGCTTTTGGTTAGATTCAGTTAAGGGACCTTTTCATTAGATTACTTTAGTTAAGGTTTTTTGTTTGTTTTTTATTAGATTGTGGGGACCAGGACTGGTCCTAATCCTCTCACTGGAGTCTTATATAAACTGAGGACGGAAAGCAGAGACACACAGAGAAAAACAGTAGCCATTTTACCCTGCCATGTAAGAAAGGACTCCAGGATCACCTACAGCTGCAGAAAGATAGAGAACCCTGAAAGGCTGAGATAGAGGCTGAGAGAGAGGCCAGAGGTTGGAATCACAGAGCAGCTAGAAGCTGTAAAGATGAGCCATTGTGTCTGATCGCCCATAGCTGAGCTTATAGAGAAAGTAAGCCTGGAGGAGAAAGCATAGAGAGATCAGCTGCCATCTTACCTCAACCACATTGCAGGACTCCAGGATCTACCACTAGTCAACCTTTGCTGAGATCTGATGATGCCTTTGTTTGGGCATTTTCACAGCCTCCAGGATTGTAAGATTTTACCCCAAATACATTCCCATTATAAAAGCTAACCCATTTCAGGTATTTTGCTATCTGCAAATTTAGAAAACTAAAACAGTCATATCCTGAGGTTCCAGGTGGGCATTTATTTTGTGGGGACACCATTCAACCACTGTAGTGCTCCAAGTTCTTCCTGCAAATAATTTCTCACATGCAATGACTAGTACACAATCAAAGATAACTAGGCACACATGGAACACTGCTTAGTGTTCTACTAGTGGACTACTGTGTGAGGACCCACAGGAATGATAGCAACAGACTAGTAAACAGAGCATCACACATTGAAGAAAACAATTCTGCTCACCAAGCTTAAAGAAGTAAATAAGCTTGGGACATCTGTGAGGAACTAGAGACTGACCTGCCAAGTTTGGAAGAAACAAGTAGAATTTGAAAAAAGTTTGTAAAGTAATACACATTTAAAAACAAATTAGAAACAGCTGGAGAGTGTTATCAAACTGGAAGATAAGTCAGAAGAAAATATCACAAGGAAAACAGAGATCAAGAGATCTAAATGGCCTAATAAAAAGTCTAGCATGTTAAACAGAGTCCCAGAAGTAGAAGATAGAGGGGGAATGGGACCAGGGTAATGTTTGAAGAGAAAGGCTGAGCATTTTCTGAAACTGATTAAAGCTATGAAGAAAATTCAAGAAGCCCAGTATCTTCCGAAGCAGAAGGATAAAAATGAATACCAGAGCATATCAAATTAGAACTGCAAAACACCAAAGACAAAGAATTGAAAAGGTAAATCAGAGAACAAATACAGATTACTTTCCTATGAGTGTCAGGCTGATGGCTGACTTCTGAATGGTAGCACTGAAGCCAGAAGGCAGTGGACTGATATATTCAATGTGAAAGAAAATAACTGCCAACTGAGGATTTGACACTTGGTGAAAGTTTTTCTAAAATGAAGGTGAAATATAGACATTTTCAGATAAATTGAGAATTTACATCAGCAGATCCACACTAAAGAACGTTTTAAAGGCTGTAACTGAGGCAGATGGTCCTGGCTATATTCTATGATCAAGAAGATAGATGTAGGGAAACAGTGACCATATAGACAACTCCTTGTAGGGTCCTAAATATAGAACTAAAGTACACAGTAGCATATAATTCAGGAGGGGTCAATGAATTTGAATTCTCAGGACCATGTATCACCCAGAGGGGGGGAGGGTATTGGCCAATGTTAGACCATTCATGTTGTAACTTCAAGGATAACCCTAAGATCATAGAGAAGATTATAAGACCTCAATTAGCCAAGGGCAAAAATAGAATAACAAAAGATATTCCAAAAGGAGGCAAGAAAGAAGGAAAAAAGAGAACAGGTATGACAAATAGAAAGAATAAAACAAGATACAAGATGGCAAACTGAAATCCAACATATCAGTGGCATTAATTGAAAATGTCCATGGTAAAAGATTGAAATGATTAAGATTATAATAGTTTTTTAATCTAAGTATAGGCTGTGTTTGAGAGACATGCTTAAAACAACATGAGGACATAGACAGTAAAAGGATGAAATAACACACAGAACCATTGACCCACAGGCCTTAAAGCAAAAAGCAGTCCTCAAAAGAAGAGGGTCCTGCTGCAATGAGAGGCTCACAACTGATAACCTGGGGCAGAATGAAGCTGTGCTTTAGTTGTGACTACAGCAGTGACATAGGTAACCTTATGTGCATATTTTAGGAGAGAAGAGAAGCTAAAAATAACCGAAGAAACATTCATCTCAGAAACTAGGAAAAGAACAAGATAAATCCAAAGAAGGGCAGAAGGAAGAAAATGGAGATAAAGCAGAAATAAGTAAAATTAGAAAACAAAACAAAACAAAACAAAAAAAAACACTATAGAAAGAAACAAATCGATCTCTTGAAAGAAAGAAAGGGTAAAATACCTGACACTAATTGAGGAGAAAGAACAGGCTCAAATCATCAGCATCCCTCTAGAGAGAATATATGCCTGTGAGAATATATGCCATCACTTTCTCTGCTATATCACTACAGCTTTTGGAGACAAAAGTAAAAGAATGTAATGTGCAATTTCATGCCAATAAATTGGAAAATTTAGATGAAATGGACATTTTGTCCATTTTAACAAAAACAGACTCAAGCTATAGAAATACAGACTAATCTTACAGCAATTAAAGAGATGGGGTCAGTGGGACTGTAACATGGTACAGCCGTTTTGGAAAACAGTCTGGCAGTTCTTTAAACAATTAAACAAAGTCTTACTATATGACCCAGCAATTCCACTCCTAGGTATGTACCTGAAGGGAATGAAAACATATGTCCTCACCTGATCTTGTACACAAATGTTCATAATAGCATTATTCATAGTAGCCTAAAAGTGAAAACCACCCAAATGTCCATCAACTGATGAATGGATAAACAAAATATAGTATAGCCATATGTTTTAGTTTCCCTATTGCTAAAGAAAATACCATACAATTGGTTGGCTTAAACAACTGGAATTTATTGACTTATGGTTTTAAGGCTAGGAGAAGTCCAAATTTAAGGTGTCATCACAGCAATGCTTTCTCCCAGAAGACTGTAGCGTTCTGGGGCTGGCTGTCAGTGAACATTGGTCCTTGGCTTTTCCATCACATGGCAATGTTCATGGCGGCCTCTTCTGGTTTCTCAGCTTCTTTTCTGGGTTCCATTGACATTCAGCTTCTGAATGTTCCCTCAGTGTGACCTTCCCTATAAGTCCCATCCCAACTCAGCTTGGCCACACCTTAACTGAAGTAACCTAACAAAAGGTTCCATTTATAAGAGTTCACACCCACAGGAATGGACCAAGTCTAAGAACAAATTTTTCTGGAGTACATAGCTCCCAACCACTACAGTCCACCCTCTGGCTCCCCAAAAAGATATGTTCTCTCCACATGCAAGATGCATTCATTCCATCATGACATCCCCAAAGGGTAAGTCATTTCAGTAACTATGCTAGGTACAAAGCCTCATCATAATTGGTTATAGGTGTTGTCTGTCCTGGGGCACAATTCCTCTCTGTCTGTGGACCTGTGAAACCTAGAAAACAAGTTATCTGCTTGCAATATACAAAGGAGGGACAGACATAGGATAAACATTCCAATTCCAGGGGGAGAAATTGCAAGGAAAACAGGGATCACGGGTCCCCAAACAATTCTAAAACCCAGCAGGGCAAACTCTGTTAAATTTCAAGGTCTGCGAGTCATCTGTAGTTCAATTTTTTGTCCCCCAGGCCTGAAGGGGGCAGTAGCCCCACCCTTTCCAAGCACTTGTGCAGCAGCCATGCTCTTCCCAAACACTGGGGTGTATGCCCTGCCCTCTTGGAGCATCATGATGGCAGCCAGGCTCTCCACGAAT
>JAKSZT010033094.1:609518-622594 GCA_026826555.1 Tolypeutes matacus
CCCTGCCCTCTTGGAGCATCATGATGGCAGCCAGGCTCTCCACGAATGCTGGAGCACAAACCCTACCCTCTTGGAGCATTGAGGTGGTAACCAGGCTCTCTGCAAACCCCAGAATATAGACTCCACCATCTCCAAGCATTGGGGTAGCAGTAGTCCAAATATCCCCCTTACTAAGCACTGGGGCAGATGGCCTGCCCCTCCAAGTGCAGGGGACCTGTCCTTTCCACACATGTGGGTGGGTCCCCTCTCGGCCTGAGTAGTTCTCTTTGGTCCAGACCTTGGTTCCCATGGTTCTAGCCCTTGAAGTCATTCTTCAATTTGTCCATTCTCTGTCCCTGTCGGTCCAGGTAGGCAGTGGTTTAGCCTATACATATTTCATGAAAATCTTGTTGGCTTTGTGTGCAGTTCACAGGGGCCCAAACCATCAGACAATAAAACTTTCCACAGATATTTCCTGCATAACTGTATTCCCAATCCCGACTTTTACTGAAATGGCTGACTCTTTCCGTGTTCAGTTAAACCCTCGTGTGGAGCCCTCTTCTCTAGGATCTTGCTTTCCAGAAACTCAGGTGTCCCTGTTAGAGCTGTAGCTTCTGGCCCTAGTCTTAGATCACACTATATGAATAGATTCAGCATTTTTCAAGTTCTGGTTTCTTTGTGCTTAAAAGAGTTCTTTTTTTTTTTTTTTCTTCTCTCTCCAGAGTTTCCCTTTCCTCTCACATTTCATTATAAGCTTCAAGGAAAAACCAGGCTGTACCTTCCACACTAGGCTTGGAAATCTTCTCAGCTAAATAACCAAGTTCATTGCTTTCAACTTCTGCCTTCCATCCAACATCAGAACTCAATTTTGTCAGGTTCTCTGCCGCTTCCAAACAAGGATGGTCTTTCCGCCAGTTTCCAATAACATATTCATCATTTCCTGCTGAGGCTTCTTCAGAATTACCTTTAGCATCCATATTTCTACCAACAGACCCTTCAAAGCAGGCTAGGCTTTTTCTGTCAGGTACCTCACAATTCTTTCAGCCTCTACTGATTGCCCAATTCCAAAGCGGTTTCCACAAATTTTTTTTTTTTTTTTTTTTTTTGCAATAGGAGCACCCCGTTCTCCTGGTACCAAAAGCTGTTTTAATTTTCTGGCTGCCAAAGCAAATACCATGCAGTGGTTTTTGCTTAAGCAAAAGGCGTTTATTGGCTTACAGGTTTAAAGCTAGGAGAAGGCCAAAGTCAAGGTGTCATCAGGCAATGCTTTCTCCCAGAAGACTGGCATTCTGGGGCTGGCTGCCAGCAATTTTTGGTTGTTGGCTTTTCTGTCCCATGGCAATACAGATGGTAGCCTCTCCTGGTTTTTCCCTTCTCTTCCATTTTCTGTTGATGTTCAGCTTCTGGCTGTTTCCTCTGTGTGACCTTCCCTATAGACTTTCAATTATAGAATTAAGGCTCATTCCTACTCAACTGGGTCACACCTTAACCAAAATAACTTCATCAAAAGCTCCCATTTACAAGAGTTTACACCCACAGGAACGGATCAAGTCTTAGAATGTGAGTTCCTGGTGTACGTAGCTTTCAACCCCCATACCATACAATGGAATATTACTGCACAATAAAAAGGAATGAAGTACTGATACATGATACATTCTGGAATAACTTTGAAACCATTTTTTTAAGTGGAAGAAGCCATACACAAAAGTCCATGTGTTGTATGATTCCATTCACATGAAATGTCCACAGAAAGTGTGTCAGTAGTTACCAGAGGCTGGGGGGAGAGAGAAGGGAGGATAACAGCTTAAGGGTACCAGGTTTCTTTTTTAAGGTGATGAAAAGTTCTAAAATTGATTTGGTGATGGCTTGTACAAATCTGTGAATATGCTAAAAACCATTGAATTGTACACTTTAAATGAGTGGCTTTTTTGGTATGTAAATTATATCTCAATAAAGCCGTTTAGAGAAAAAGAAATTGGATCAGAAAGAAAATCTTCCCACAAAGAAAAGCCTTCATGGCAAGTTCTACCAAAGAGTCCAAAACATGATTCTAATCTTACACAACCTCTTCCAGGGAATTTGAAAAAAAGAATACTCACAAATGTACCAAAATTCGACAGGAAGAGCACAAAAGAAGAAAATTACAAACACAGATGCAAAAATCCTAGACTAAATATTATCAGGTTACATCTAGCAACGTGGAAAAAGGATAAAATCCATCATGATTGGGTTTATTCCAGGAATTCAAAGTTGGATTTAACATTAGAAAAACAATTAGTTTATTTTCTCATGTTAGCATATTAAAGGAGAAAAACACATATCAAAAGATGCAGGGATGATGTTTGATAAAATTCCATATCCATTTATGATTAAAGGAAAAAGACTCTTTGCAAACTAAGAACAGAAAGGAAGCTCATTAACTTGACCCTCAGTATCTAGAAAGAAAAGTACCTCGGACATCCTGTGAAATGTCAAAAGCTTTCCTTGTAAGATCAGAAACGAGGCAAAGCTGCCTCCTTCTCAGCCTTGTATAAATTGGGGTGGTGCGCGCGGTTTTAACAGACCTCAAAATGTAATGGCTCAAACAAGATGGAGGTTTGTTTCTCTCAGAGTTTTGGCTCAGTGGGTACATTTGTTTTGGAGCCAGGTCTCTCCCATCTTATTTTTCAACCATCCTCTCCTAAAATATGCATGTGAGCCTCTCAGTGTGGTGGTTCTGCTCATTGCAAATCCCATCCTTGTCGCCTGAGTGGTTTTGTCTGGGTAGCAGAGACGTGAGCTTGGGCTTGTGGGAGGGACATGAGCAAGGAGGCACGGTGTTCATTGTCCTGAGGCTCCCACCTGGAAGTGGCACTTGTGGTCCTCTCACGTCCAGTGGTGAAGGCTTGGCCACGTGGCCCAGCTTCCTGCATGGACGGCTCGTGTGGGCCTTTGGGGCAGGGCTTGGAAGACAGTTGGCAGGATGTGCAACATTGTCCGAATGCTCCTAGCCATTGCGGTTAAGACAGGAGAGACAGGGCAAGAATGGGAAAGGAAGACACGAAAGTCACATTTTTGCAGACCACAGACCATGTCCATTCAACATCCAAGAAGATTTAGAGATGAATTATGAGAAACAGCAAAGTGGCTGAATGCTAGATCAAGATAGCGTTCTATTGTATTTCTGTATGTCAGCCACCGGTAGAAAGTGAAATTTTAGAGAGATATTTTACTTTTTGATGTTATTGTACGTGCCAGTCTGCTAGGCTGCCGATAGCAATATACAAGATATGAGTTGGCTTCTACAATGGGGATTTATTAGCTTACAATAAATCCCCTTTGAAAATGTTCAAATCAAGGCATCATCAGGCAGTGCTTTCTTCTGTCACATGTCAAGCAAGGCACATGGTGGTGTCTGCTGGTCTCTTCCCATCTCTTCCAGGTTTCGTTGCTTTCAGCTTCTTGCTTCTGTGGCTTTCTCTCTATATATCTGAATTTCATTCCCTTATAAAGGACTCCAGTAAGATGATTAAGACCCAGCCTGAATGAGGTGGGTCACATCTTCAGCTACTACTCACCAAATATCCTACTTAAAATGGGTCCACACCCACAGGCATGGGTTAACTTTAGTAACATACTTTTCTGGGGTCCATACAGCTTCAAACCATCACACTGTACATGGAATCCAAGTCTCATCTCACAAATAGGTTAAGACTCCCAGGTGGGTGCACCTATAAAACTTTAGTAGCAAATTTTTAAGCAAATGGAGAGAGAGACCATGTTCACTGAAAGAGACTCAGTATTGTAAATGTGATTTTTCACCACAGTCCTGATAAAACCACTGTCAAGTGTGTATGTGTCATGTGTGTGACTTGATGAGTGAATTTTGAAAAGTCACATGCAAATGTGAAGAACTAAGGCATTCCTGAAGAGGCAGGTGGGAGGAGTTCCTTCACCAGCACTAGGGCTTATCATAAACTATAACACAAATTCACAGAGATGTTAGCCTGGTTTCCAAAGACCACCCCACAGAGAGAGGCACTCAGAAACGAAGCCACCTTCATGGTGGTTTCTGTGGCGCCAGAGAGTAGCAAGGCGATGAGCATCTTTCTAATAAATTGTACTGGGACAGTCGGGCATGCTTAGAAGGTGACGTTGGACCTCCACCTAATGTCACACATGGGAATGAGGTCTAGCAGGATGGAAGAATGAAATATGCAGGGCGAAAATGGAAAACTTTCAGAAGATAATTTAGAGGGATGCTTTTATGGCAATAGAATAGGGATGGATCTCTAAAATGGATAGAAAAAGTAACACACATACAGGAGAAGATTGAAAATTGAAGTACGATAAAAGTAAGAATTCTTGCTTGCCAAAATTAAATGAAAAGGCAATCCATTGAGTTGGATTAAATAATATATGCCACACCCCTAACTGGCTGAATGCTATTCCAGCCTAATTACTGTGAAAGTAAGATGGTGGTAGCCTTGGGGCAGGGAAGAGATACAGGAGCGCCTATGTGTAGGCTCAGCGAGGTTGTTTCTTGATTTGGGTGATAGTTACAAAGGCATTTATTTGCCTTATGATTATTGCAGTTTACCTTTGTGCTATATATTTTTATGCACATATATTTAAAACATGCTAATGGCAAAAGGAAGATACCTGATTATCATAAAGTGCATGTTAGATCTCATCATTAGATCTCATCATTAGATCTCATTGTTCTTTCTGGATCTGGAAAAGGGGGAAGCCAGTCAAGGGAGAGGGAGGCTGGTACCAGGTGAGCTCCTTTGTCTTGGGCTTGGATAGACGTGGCTCCTGCTGCTTGACCTTTGGTTCTGAAACCTTTCCTGGCTCACATGTGCCTGTGTGCCCCTGGGCCTCTATGGAGGAGTTTTTGGGCTTTTGCTGGGGGCAGTCAGGGAGGTGATGCCCAGTGCAGCCAACCCTGTCCACCCACATCGTAGGCTATGCCTCCTGTAGACAGCCTGCCCTCTAGCCTCACCCCTGCAAGGTCTCTTCATTTCCAAGGAGCCTGGCAGCCGGGCCTGCAGCACTATGCCCACCCCTGTCCAGGGTCAGACGCCCACCGGGTGCAGTGGCAGCTGCACTGAGCCGGGGTGGCAGGTGCGCTGGCATGGGCTGGCGCAGGCAGCTGAGCTGGCTGGGTCTGTGCTGGCCGCTTGACGCCTGAGGGGCTGGAGGGTTGCAACTCAGGGGGAGGGGTCAGGATGGTCCCAAACCCTGCTTAGTGCTCGGTCTGTCCTGGACTCTTTACCTTGTAGTCTTCCCCTGCCCGTGAGGGCTTCTCACTCCAGGTCACGAGAGCCTGGGAGGAGATGCATGCTGTCTTGTGTGCTTTATGTTTAATCTTGTCATATTTGAACAGGTCATCCACACTCAGGTATGCAAGATGTTCACAGGAAACTGAAAGGGAAGGGCATGTTTCTTCTGGCCCCTTCCCTGCCCAGGGCCTCCTCTGCTGAGTGTATATTGTCCCTCCTCCCAGACTCGCCTGTTTGTACTAACTGTGCACACAAATCCAGTTTGCAGAACCATCCGCTGTGCGTGTTTCAGCACCTGCTTTTCCACTTAGCACACTGGGGGATCAGTCAGTATTGATACATGTAGAGCCCACTTCCTTTTTGAACGGATGCTGAATATTCAGCCAAATAGATGGATCTGGCTTGTTCAGCTACTCTCCTATTTGTTTCCAGTATTTTTATATAACAACACTGCACTGATTAACGTGTAATAGCGTATGCTTGTACATCCCGTATTACCCAGTAATTCCACTTTTAGGTATATGTCCAAAGAGAGTGAAAACAGGGTTTCACAAATTCTCATACTTCAGTGTTCATAGCAGCATTATTCACAATTGCGTAAAGGTGGAAACAGCCCAAGTGTCCATCAACAAATGAATGGATAAACAAAATGTGGTATACACACAGTGGAATATTATTGGGCTGTTAGAAAGAATGAAGTTATGAGACAAGCTGCAGCATGGAAGAACTTAGAAAACATGCTCACTTAGGGATTAATATTTTCTGATAGTACTTATAAGAGATGGCTAGAAATAGCAAGCTCACAGACAGAGAAAGTAGATTAGAGGTTACTGGGGGATAAGGGGAGAAAGGAAGTGGAGTGTTTGGGGAAAATGACAGCCAAAAACATCTGCTTGCCCATTTTAGATAATTACATCTGTATGCTATATTTCTAGAGAGAGAATTGGTGGGTTAATTTTAAAATTTTATATGTATGTCCACTTAGAATCCCAGCAATGTAGAATCCTACACTTTCCCTGATTCCTTGGCAGCAATCTTATCAAATGCTTTGACTTGTATGATCTGATAGATGAAAAATAATATATTATTATAGTTTTAATTTGCATATCTTTGAGGATGGTTGAGCATCTTTTCATAAGTTTTAAGAACCAGCTATATTTCCTTTCCTTGGATTGTATATTCATATCCTTCATCTATTTTCAGATGATTCCTTTTGTTACTGATTCACATGAAAAATATAAACTTATACATATATATGTATGTGCCTGTCCACACGTGTACATGCACACTGTGCACGCACAGACACGCAAAGCTGGCTGTTGGTCTGTAATACAAGTTCCAGACATTTTTTCCGATATATCATCTGCCTATTGGTCTTTTGACTCTGTGCTCTTTCTTTGCTATGCAGAGGTTTGTGTACTTTTAGGTAGTCAAATTTATTAACCATTTAAATGCTTTCTGGATTTCAAGTCATGCAGAGAAAAGCTTTTCCTAGTCTACAAGTATTTTTAAAGGCCTCTTATATTTTTTTCTAGCACGCCTGTGGTTTCATCTTTTGTGGTCCCTCTGCAAGCCCAGTCTCCCTCCCAGCCCTGGGGCTTTGGCCACGGAGCCCACACCTTCCCGACAGCCCACTCTCGCTCCCAGCATGCTGTCCTCATGTTTGTTTGTTCTGTTAACCTGGTACCTCCCAGAGAGTAGCACCCGCTGTCTTTTCATCCCTAGACTGAGTGCCCCCCCATTCCCCAGGCTGGCCACATGCAGAGCCCACCTCTGACAGTTGTGAGGGAGCCTGAGGAAGGGGACCTGGGTGTTGTGACCTGCCCATGGAATGGGGAGAGGAATGGGAGCTGGCAGGCAGAGAGAAGCTGCAGCCTGAGCAGGCAGGACCCCAGCCTCCTTCCACGGGAAGCCTCGGGGACCCCACTTGGCTGAGGAACTCAGGGTGACAGCCCAGACGAGGGCCTAACCTCAGGCCTCAGCCATGGCAGCTGGGCCTCTGGCCACTCTTAGGTGGAGTTGGCCTTTCTCTGGCTCAAGGTAGACCTGTGAGCCTCACCTGGCCTGAGAACAGCGAGTCTGCTCGCCAGCAGGTGTGTTTGCTCCCAGGGTTCACAGATGGGTCCTGAGTTACCCGCTTTGGCCCTGGTTGGGTGTGACCCCAAGTAAATCGGGGACTGTCCTGGGAATTACATTTCTTTACCAGCCCAAAAGAGCGCAGACTTCTTGCTCTAGCGTTTTGGCAGGGCAGTGAGAGTTTTGCAGAGTTTGGGAAAGCGCCATTCAACCGAGGTGGGTCTCAGAAAGGGCACACCTGGCAGTGGGTGGCTGACCCCCAGTGGGGTGACAGAGGGACCCCTGGCCTTCTCAGTCCTTGTATTCCACGTGCCTCCAGGCTGGGGGATATCTGGGGAAGGTGGCAAAGAAGCCCTGGGGCCCATCCAGCCAGGCGCCTGCCCTCAGCCCCTCCTCGGGCACAGCACAGTTGTGTTTCTGGGGAGGCCTGGCATGCACCAGGCCAGCCTTGCTGCAGGGAGTTCTTGTGGGACGTCGGAATTTTTGGCACTGGCTCTGGAGCCCTATTAACCTTGAAGAATCTAGGCAGGGGGAAGGCGCAGATTCGAGATGGTGGCACGCGTTCTCTAAACAGCTGTTGACATTCCTGTCTGGGGATGGAGGTCTCCCCGGAGCGGGCTGGCTTTTGTTTCGGGGGTCCCACCGTCCCTCGCTGAGCCTGCCGACAGGGCCTTCTGTCCCCGCGGGTGCCCGGCATGGCTCTGGGCAGCTGTTGTGGGGCCCTTGGTCTTCAGGACGTGGGGCATGGAGCCCGTTGTGGTGAGCTCGTCCCTGGGAGGGGCCCTGGCATGCCTGTGGACACTTACCCTCCTGTTTAGCCCTCTCTCTGGGCTTCTTGGTCCCACAAGGTTGGGTTCTCCCCCCCCCCCCCCACAGTCCCTTCCTAAGCCCCAGCTCTGGTCCAGGGTCCTGCCAAGGCTTTGTACACACCCTTGCACTGTTTTTCCTTTTACCCCCGTTTCCTTCCGGAGCCTTGCTTCCCTAAATTCCAACCCTACATCCAAGTGGCAACCTCACAGGCCTTTCCCCTCTACCCCCAGAGACAAAGGCACTGGTCAGCCTCGCCTGTGCATGGAGGTCAGTGCACGGGGACATGGTCCTCAGGGTCCAGTGCAGGGACTCGGGGCCCTGCTGGGGAGTCTCGGGGGCTCAGGGATCTGATGAGTAATCACGGGGGCTCCGGGGCTCTGCTGGGGAGTCACAGGGTCTGGGCCCTGCTGGGGACCTCTCGGGGTCTGGGCCCTGCTGCCCTCCTTGTGACTATAGACACAATCCATATAGCCCATTTCAGGACTCCGTGCTCATGCTTCAGTGAGGAGCAGAGCAGTGGTCCAGGAGACTGAATGAACCCCCTCCCCCGCTCGCCCCAGCCCTGGGGAATGCTTGCCTGGCACCTCTGCAGGAGGATCCCTAAAGTGGTACAGGGAGTGCTAGTGGGTGAGGTCTCAGGGATGGGGTTGTGTGGGCCTTCTAGGAGCTTTCCACCCCGGGACAGGGTCTCATGGTACGTCCAAGCAGTGGGGCCCAGCATGGCCATGGCTCCAGAGGCCTCTTCTGCTCCCAGTGGACCTCGGCCTGCACTTCCCACAGGTGGGTGGGCCGGCAAGCGTCCTCAGGGAGGAGGTCTGTCTGCCTGGTCCCAGAAAGCTGACAGGTTGAGGGGCATCTTCGGAGTTCCCCCCGCCCCCTGTGATCTTAGACGTCTATTGCCACCCCTCCCCTAGCACCTGCTGTGACCAGTGCTGTGGGACTGTGAGTAGGAGGGGGCCACCTGCCCTCCTTGTCTCCTGAGAGAGGTGGGTCTGAGTGGAGAGGGCGGTCCCGGGCAAGGAGGCCTCTCATGGGAGCCTGGCCTTCTCCCCTGAGGCTTTCTGGGCCTCAGGAATTGTCAGTCCCTGCACTCTGCACTCTGATGTGAAGCGAGAGGGCTTTTTGCAGCCTGAGCCTGCAGTGGGCTGAGTGGCTAAGAGCTAAGTGGGTGTTCTGCCCACCACCGTGGTCAGCCCCTCTACCTATGTTTGCACCCCCCGGGGTGTGGGTGCAGGGGGTGTCCTGGTCCCCCAGGGTGGGTGCAGGGTCCTGTTGTCCTGCCCATGTGTGCTCTCCTCCCCCCTCCAGAAAGGTGCTGCCCTCCACAGGCCCTGGGGTTGGAGTGTGCCTCCACCTGGGGACCACAGAAGCCACTAGACAGACCCTTGAACAGACGAGGGGCTCGAGCCCCGCTCCACGGCCTGCCTTCCTGTTTCTGGGGCGGGTGGCTGGAGCTAGGTGGGCCAGGAGGTGCTTGTTTTCAGAGACACTTCCACAGCTCGTGGGGGTGAGGGTGGTACCGGGCCAGGCTCTGGAGTAGGCCAGAGGCTCCTCAACTCAGCATGGGCTGGAAAGGGTGGGGGCCAGAGAGGAGCCCTGGGCAGGGAGCCCTCCTGGCTGCTGGGAGGTGCATGGGAAAGCCCCTAGAGCTGGAGGTCAGGTAGGCTTGGCCCTAAGCCCAGGCAGCAGGACCGGGTGGGGGTTCTGAGGGTCTGAGGAGCTGGGGAACCTACGGCTGAGCCCTCGGATATGAGATCGGCTGATGGGGTAGGTCCAGGACAGAAGAAGTGGCGGGAGAAGTAGGAGTGGCAGAGTCCGGTGTGCACACCTCCTGCTCATGTGTGGGCACCCTGCAGAGATTCTTGTGTAAAGGGGTGACAGAAGCAGGACTGGGTGCACTCAGAGGTCCCCTGAGTGACTGGAGGTCAGAGGCTCAGATATGGGTCTGTCCCTGCCTCCCGATCTGACAAATGAGATGCTGACGCTCAGCCAAGAGAAGGGGGTGGGGCTGGCTTAGAGCCCGGCCAAGGACCACCTTCAGAGGCTGGGAGGAACCTCTCTGAGTGTGGAACAGCCGTGCAGGCTGGGAGGGGACTGGGGGCTCTCTGGCTGTAAACTCTGCAGTCCCCACTGATTGCCAGGCCCTAGGTGCCTGTAGAGAGGCAGGCTGCCATCTTCAGGAACTGCACGATGATGGCAGGCAGGAGGCCTGTAGCTGGCGGTAGCCAAGAGTGTCGGGGAGTGCATGAGGTGAATGAGTCCAAATCCTGGGTAGGTGCAGGGCCCTATATATAGAACAGGGGGTGGGCCCCTGGGATCGGGCACACGGCCTCCATCCTGCCTGCCCATCACTGTGGCCATAGTGCTGGCTCTTCTCTGACAGGGCCAGGCTGTGGGCATGGGGCGGGGAGGGTCTGCTGCTGTCCATTCCTGCCCCCCAGGGGGCAGCCGTGTCAGCTCGAGTGTGACTCATTAAAGGAAGTGCTTGGCTGGGAGCTGGGCAGCCTTTTGGGGATGCAGTGGGATATACAAGGGCTGGCCAGGCAGCCCTCCAGAAGGCAAGGCAACATGGAGCAGACTCAGTCCAATTGGGTCCAGGAGGAGGCCGAGGTCCTTCGCCCTTAATCACTGGCCGCCTCGCCCCCTTTCCTGGTCTTGGCTTTTCCTGGATACCCACCAGCCTCCCCTCCCATTCTTCTGTTGCCCACTGGCCCCTCCCCACTGTGGGCCCCTACCTTCCAGAGCTCCTCCCTTGCTGCCTGGCCAGCCCTTCTCGTCCACACAGCAGGTTCTCTTAGGGGCGTACCCATCACCCCGTAGCCCTCCCATGCCTGCACCACCTCTCTGGGGTAACTCTTGCCTCTGTGTGCCAGGCTGACGGGCAGCGAGCCCCTGACCATCCTGCCGCTGGCCCTGGAGCCGGAGGCCACGGCCGCCAAGGCACACTACAAGGCCTGCGACCGGCTGAAGCTGGAGCGGAAGCAGCGGCGCATGTGCCGCCGGGATCCGGGAGTGGCGGAGACGCTGCTAGAGGCCATCAGCATGAGCGCCCTCGAGTGTCAGTACCAGTTCCGCTTCGAGCGCTGGAATTGCACCTTGGAGGGCCGCTACCGGGCCAGCCTGCTCAAGCGAGGTCAGTGGCGTGTGGAGGTACCGGGCGCGGGCTCTGCCCCTCCATCTGGGGCTTTGTCCAGTGTCTTTTCTCCCTGCAGGGCGGGGCCTGCACTCACCCCAGCTTCCCTGACCCCCAGGCCCTTGAGGTGAACCCCCTCTCCTTCCAGGGCTTCAGTTTCCTACTTTCTGATACCCAGGGCTTGCTGAAGGGGAGGGCAAGCGGGAGGAGTCAGGGATGGCTCTGGTGCCCTGGGGCCAAGGGTGCTGGGCCACCCACCTCCAGCCACACCTGGCCCGTCCTTCCAGACAGATGGCTCTTCAGAAGAGGACCAAGTTGGGGAAATCGCCAAGCTCCCCTGCTCTTGCAGGCCTTGGAGCCTGGTCTGTTCCAGAACTGAGAGCTGCTATGAGGATGTTCCAGGGTGGGGCTGGGAAGGGTGGAAGGTGGCCTGAGTTCTCTTCTAACAGTGGGTACCTGGGGAGCCCCTTGAGGGCTGGCCAGAGCTGATGGGTCCCCAGGAGGGAGGCATGACAGCCCCGACCCTGGGGAAGGGGCTGGCTCTTCCCAAACTGAGCCCAAAGGAAGGTGTTCTGGGGTAGGGGAGGAGCTCTGGCTTCTGAGCTGCCCCCACAGGCTGCTGGGAAAGAATGACCTCTGCAGTATGGCAGATCGGTCTGCTGCAAGCCTGGGGGATCCCCGCGGCTGGGAGGCAGAGCCCTCCTCTGTCCCAAACCCACTAATGTGTCCCCCTGGTCTGGGGCTTGGCAAGTGAAGTTGCAAACAATCATCCCAGTGTGGAAGCTGAGGCTGCGGGGATGGGGGCCGATAGCCCCTGACACATTGCCGGTGGGCTGCCCACCCACTGCCGGGGCATGAGGCCACTGGGCCAGCTGGTGCCTCCCACTCCTGAGCCCAGACCTGCCAGTCTCCTCTCTCCATTTGTACCCGGATGCAGCCTAGCAACAGCCTCATTTACAGTTTACGTTTTGGGATATGTGGTGAGGCTGGGTGGGATGCGGATTCTGGTGGGGCCCCTGATCTCGGAGCTAGGGTAGTGGACACCCAGGGCTGGCTTCTGAATTCTCTCCATCATGCCTGGGCCATGCCCGCAGCACCGTCCGAGCCCTTCCTGTCCCCCTGGGCACCATCAGCCCAGGGGCCTAGAGCACCCTAAGGTTTCCCTGCCTCTCTGCCTGCCCTGCTCCCTGCTCGGCCCAGCCTCTTTGAGCCCCCTCTGGAATCTGTGTTTTGGATGCAGACAATGTGTCAGCCCAGGTTCTCCCCGGGCCCCTCTCCACAGGCTTCAAGGAGACAGCCTTCCTGTATGCCATCTCCTCGGCGGGCCTGACGCACGCTCTGGCCAAGGCCTGCAGTGCAGGGCGCATGGAGCGCTGCACGTGTGATGAGGCGCCCGACCTGGAGAACCGCGAGGCCTGGCAGTGGGGCGGCTGCGGGGACAACCTCAAGTACAGCAGCAAGTTCGTCAAGGAGTTCCTGGGGCGGAGGTCGAGCAAGGACCTGCGCGCCCGCGTGGACTTCCACAACAACCTTGTGGGAGTAAAGGCAAGCTGGGGGTGTGGCCTCTGGGACTGTAGCCCGTGCCCTCAGAGTCCTTGTCACAAAGGCCTCTGTTCCCACCAGAACAACAGGGCCACACATAGCCATAGAGAGGGGGACATGGGCCTTAGAGAGGCAGACACAGTCCTATTTAGGTGGACGTGGGCCTACTTAGAGAGGTGGACACAGGCCTAGAGAGGTGAACGCGGGTCTACTTAGAGAGGTGGACATGGGCTTACTTAGAGAGGTGGACATGGGCTTACTTAGAGAGGTGG
>JAKSZT010033094.1:622604-662486 GCA_026826555.1 Tolypeutes matacus
CATGGGCTTACTTAGAGAGGTGGACATGGGCTTACTTAGAGAGGTGGGCATGGGCTTACTTAGAGAGGTGGGCATGGGCTTACTTAGAGAGGTGGGCATGGGCTTACTTAGAGAGGGGGACATGGGCTTACTTAGAGAGGTGGCTACGGGCCTACTTAGAGAGGTGGATGTGGGCCTCAGAGAGGTGGACACAGGCCTACTTAGGTGGATGCGAGCCTACTTAGTGAGGTAGACATGGGCCTTACTTAAAGAGGTAGACGTGGGCCTTAGGTGTACATGGGCCTTAGGTGAATGTGGGCCTTATGCAGAGAGGTGAACATGGGCCTTACACAGAAGCCTGGGCTGGGGGCCTTCTACAATCCCAGGACTTTGTCCAGCTTACTAGTCCGGCCATGCACACTCCCGAGAGGGCACCTGCAAAGTGACCTGGCTCCCTTGCACGAGGAATGGGTACTGGAGGCCGCTGGCAGGTCTGAGGTCTGCCAGTAACTGCCCCAGCTCCTCACGGCCATCCTGGAGGGTCTCCCTTCTGGCTGCATCCAGCCAGGAGGACAGCTGTAGAGAGGGGATGTGCTGTGCCTGGGTTTGTCCTGGGGCAGTGGGTTCTGGAGAGGACTGGGGAGACGCACAACCCACTGAGTGCGCTCAGGGTAGACCGATTCTGACTCCGTAGGCAAGCCCTTGGCTGGCTTGAGGGACAGAGACCCAACTCAAACGGCTTGGAGGAAGAAGAAACTTTTTGACTTTCCAGCTGGACCTTCCTGGGGCATCAGGCTGGTGGTCTGGCCATCCTTTGCCCTCACCTGGCTGTACTTCGTTCTACCTGCAGCCGCTCAGCAATCAGGCCCACCACTGCGGGGCCTACTAGCCCCAGGAAGGAGGGTGTCTTCCCCGCACTCAGGACACAGCCAGGGCTTGAGACTGGCTCCCACGGCCACTACAGGGCTCTCCAGCATCTCTTCTGCTTTGCCCCTGCACAAACTTAGAGAACAAAACAGTGCCTGCCTAGGCCCGGGGTTGCCAGCCAGGCAGGAGCCAAAGGCACGTCCTTCTCCTCTCCACTTCCACCCTACCTGCCCCAGCAGGGCCTCCTCCAGTGCCAGCCCAGTCCTCTGAGTTCTTGCTAGGACCAGAGCAGCCTGCCCGGGGGGACGGAGTAATTAGAGCCAGCCCTGCTCTGAGTGCCTCTTTGATTGAGAAGCGGGAGTTCTGGATCGTCCACTTATTAAAAAATCAATTTCCCCTTTTTTCTGCCCAAACCACTTGTCCCTCCTTCAACCCTTTCGGGGAGGAGGCCCAGGGGCAGAGGTGAGGCAGGGTGTGGGGCCTGGAGCGCAAATTAAATCCCCAAGGCAAGGGCCTCTCTTTTCTTTTGTGCTGGCCCCCTCCCTCCTCATGTCACCCCTTTGTCAGCTATTAATGAAAAGTCAGAATATTAAAAGCACTCAATTAGTTCCACCGAGCCTGGGTAAGTGACATTTTAATTAAATTCGTCCGGGTTTCTCTGCAGAGTGTCATTAAATGTGACTCTTCTGTTGCCTGGTGGGAGGGTTGCTAAATTTCTTAATCCCCCTTTGAGCCGGCCTCTCCTGGGGCTGGCATGGGAGCTCAGGGCCCCAGCTGGGGCAGGAGCCTCCCCTCCCCCTCTTCACCCATTTTCCTAACCCAAGTCCCTCCAGGACTTGGGGGCAACTCCTGCAGGGACCCCAGCTGCAGGTGGTCAGGGCTTTGTCGATGGAACCCCAAATCTGGAGAGGGGAATGACCCATCTAGCCCCCCAGATTTAGAGCAGATGCTCAGTCATTCCTTCTTCCTTTCCTCTGGGGTGGCCTTGGAAGCCTCCAGGTCCTGCATGACTTTCATCACATGGCAAGAGTCCCTTGCATTCTCTGGTTCTAGGCTCCCTCTGTGAGCCGGGCCAGGTCTGCAATGTTTTCGGTCCTCTTACTGTCATGAGTCCTGGGCAGGCAGAGGGCCAGCCCCTAGCAGACGCAGTAGCACACTGCTCGCTTTGCCGACCCGCCAGAGACTCTGAGCTCAGATATTTGGGGACATGGCTCCCTCACAGGTTACCTACCGGTCCTGTCCATTAGCTGAGGCCATCTGCTTGTCTACACTCATTCAGCATGCTGGCCTAAAGAGCTATGTGTTGCAGAGCGTAGTCTGGGCAGTGGGACTGGGGCCAGACTTCGCTCCCCAGGCCCCTGGAGGTAGAGGTCTTGAGGGGGCCAGATTTGTGAGCAGAGAGCCTGGGCTTGGCTTGCCATGGCCGTGGGGACCTGCATGCAGCCCACTTCGGTCGTGGTGCCTGGGTGCAGGTGGATGGCCATGAGGCTGTCCTTTGTCCCTCCAAGGAGGGGGCCCATGGGGCAGGTCTGCGGGATACCCCTGGGCATCATATTCATTTCTCCACTTCCCACCCCACAGGTCATCAAGGCTGGAGTGGAGACCACGTGCAAGTGCCACGGCGTGTCGGGCTCATGCACAGTGCGGACCTGCTGGCGGCAGCTGGCACCCTTCCATGAGGTGGGAAAGCACCTGAAGCACAAGTATGAGACAGCCCTCAAGGTGGGCAGCACCACCAATGAGGCGGCAGGCGAGGCGGGCGACATAGCTGCACCGCGGGGTCGGGCGGCGGCAGGTGGCGGGGACCCGCTGCCCCGCACACCCGAGCTGGTACACCTGGATGACTCTCCCAGCTTCTGCCTGGCCGGCCGCTTCTCGCCGGGCACCGCTGGCCGCAAGTGCCACCGCGAAAAGAACTGTGAGAGCATCTGCTGTGGCCGGGGCCACAACACGCAGAGCCGGGCTGTCACGCGGCCCTGCCAGTGCCAGGTGCGCTGGTGCTGCTATGTGGAGTGCAAGCAATGCACACAGCGCGAGGAGGTCTACACCTGCAAGAGCTGAGCCTGCGTCCTCCTGTCCTCCTTGGCCCCCCGCTCCGGCCTCTGAGACCACTTGGCTTTGCAAGCTGGAGCCTGACCTGAGGGTGCTGGACTGAGGCTCTCCAAGCCCCTCTCGTCCCCAAATGGCCCCTTCCTGAGAACCCACACTCTGCTGACTGCACCTTACCACCTCCCCCTGCTCCCTCCTGAGCAGCAGCGGCTCAGAGTGCCCTCCCCGACCACCCCCAAGGCCGACCGCCGTGCCAGCGCTGTCTCTGGCGTGTGAAACCACTAGATGGGCCCCAGGGGACACGGCCTGTGCTGCCGTCCCTTTCGTTGACGTCGAGCACTTCGCTTTGGAGTGAATATCATTGACTTTTAAATTATTATTTAATTAATATAATTATTATGTTCCCCACCCCTGCTGTCTCCCCAGGCCGGCGGCTATTCCCTCTCGGGTAGGAAACGAGTAGGTCTGGTCTTGGGCTCCCGAGCGCCTGCCTGGAAGGCCCCACACTTTCCTCCCTCCTTCCCCTCTTTGCCTGACTCTGCTTTGTCGTTTGAAACCACTAAGTCAAGAGAGATGGTATTTTTTATTTTATTTTTTCTTTGAAGAAATACAGCAAAGCTGTAACTGACCACAAGCCCCCAGGGCTTCTGGAAGCCAGGGCCCTGTGCCAAGCAGGCAGCGGCACGCTGCATCCCCGGCCTCAGCCGCCTTCCCCCTGGCTCTCTGCCATGTGCCTGTAGACAGAGGGCCCTGCACTCTGGACCCCTCAACACAGTTTCTAGGCTGGGGATGCCCAGTGTGGACAGCTCTCCTCCAGGGCCAGCCCCTTGGAGGCATCCCTTTGTGAGGAAGCCACAGCGTGCTGTGTTCTGCCGGGGCTGCAAGGTGGGGACAGGTGAGGTGGGGAGAGAGTTAATTTGGCAAACGGAATGCAGGGAAGGGAAAAAGGATGGCTTACACTGACCCGGCTGTTTGAACAAGTGTGTGCACATGGGTGTGTGTGTAAGTGCGGGTGTGCACATGTGTGTGAGTGCATGCATGAGCATGCTTGTGTGCATATGCATGTGTCTGCATGTGACGTGTACCATGTACATAAGTGGGTGTGTGCTTGTGTGCAAGTACATGCATGGGCATGCTTGTGTACATGTGTACACGTGTGTGGGGGGAATGAATGCATCCATGTGTGACACATGCATTGTGCATGTGTACTTGTGTGTGTGCATGAATGGGCATGCTCATGTACCTGTGCTCGCATGCATGTGTTTACATGTGTGTATGGGTATGTATGTGTGCTTGTATGTGTCTACATGTGTGGCACATGCACTGTATTTGTGGGTGTGTGCTGTGTGGGCGAGTGCATGTATAGGCACACTCGTGTACATGTGTCTGCGTGAGTGCACATGTGGCCATGTGTGTCGTGCTTGTGTGCGTGTATGTGCATGCGTGTGCATGTGCACTGCATTGGAGTGGTCATCGGCCTCTGGGTCATGGCTACTGCCTGTTACCCTGTCCTCTGGGCACCTCCCCCAAGACAGCTGAGAAGCAGCCTGGACCCCCATTGTCCCCAGGCCCTGGGCTCCTGCTCATATCCTGACGGAGGCGGCCAGCAGCTCATGGGCCAGGCATGCACATGCACTGGGTGGGCAGCTGGGCGCAGGAACTACTGAGCGAGTGGGCTGCTCTGAGTCCCAGGGCCTCAGGGAGCCTGGGCAGGGTGGTGGTGACCATTTCTTTTTTTAACAAGAAAGCCTATTTATGTTGCCCCTGTTTGGTGGTATAAATAGTTAACTTTATTTCCCTGTGGTTCAAAAAGCGTCCCCGTGCAGCAGTTGTGTGCCTGGAGGGAGGCGCTGGCCTTGCTGGGAGGGCCCCAGGCTGCCGTCTCCAGAAGAAGCCATGTGTGCCCAGGGAGGGGGGGCAGGTCCGGGATCCGCCAGCTGAGGGATGTCGGCATTTGTCCCTGAGCCCTCAGCAGACCTGGCTGTAGAGTCCCGGCAGGGATGTCCTTGGTCCTCCCCAGACGCCCGCATTGCTGCCGATAAGGCTGCACACAGTCACTTTTGGGTCTGTGGAAGGGTGGCGAGTCAGAGGCAGGATATTTTTTTAATCAAATACCACATTTAGCTCTATGTCATAAATATTAAGAAACGTTTTTTTTTTTTAAACAAGGCAGACTGAAAACGTTTGCTGGTCGGTTTGTTTATATATAAATATATATCAGAGTGTCTGGTTAAATGAAGAAGCAACTCCCAACTGCTGGAGCCTCTTATTTAACATGCTTCTCTTCGGTGTGACAGAGTATTTTCTAGAAGAAAGTGCATTGTGGGGCGTGAGGGGGCTGGCACTCTCGCCCCGGCCGTGATTTTCCCAGCATCCTGCATCCCAGCTGCCTGGCAAAGTGGGCAGCTGGCCTGGGGTCTGCGACTCACCCAGCCCAGCCCTGCTGGCCGACCGCACAGGGGTGTGGACTCCAGGTGCTGTTCTGGCCAGGTTCAAGGTTGGGGGGCCGACAAGGAGGGACATCCACACATGAAAAATTTTGTCTTTTGTGTTCCAAGTCTTGTGCGAGCCTGTTAATTTCTCTACCTCATCTGTATAGCGAGTAGGTGTGTACCTGAGTGACTGCGGAGAATGTATTTAAATTATTTAACACCTTTGTATAACAAAACCAGAAATGGGATGGAAACAGTAAATAAATGTATTTTAAATTATAGCCCTTCTTGTCTGCTTTTGTGGGGGCACTGAGAGGCCTGGGGGTGGCTGTGGAGAGAGGGGAGAGGAGAGGGAGCAGAGGGAGTTTTCCCACTGGCCAGCTGGCCAGGCACCAGCATGGCTGCTGGAACCTTCCGTGGCATCACCCCCTCACCACCCCCATTCACAGATGAAGAACCTGCGGCCTGGAATCCCAGGACTTGTCCAAGTTCCTTTGCCAGTCACGGGAGGAGCTGTGTCTGCCTGGTGAGTCCGCTTGCATAGCCGGCATGAGGCCATTTCCTGCCTTCGCGCCTAGCCTTGCCCAGTGTGGCCCTCTGTCCCCTGCACAGCTTCAGACCTTGTTCTCAGGATATCTGTGTGAGCCTCAGGACTTCCTTTCCAGCAGGAGCCTCGGACAAGGGTCCAGGGGCCTGTCCCACCCTTCCCTCTGAGGCAGGCAGAGTGGAGATGGGGCAGAGGCTCTCTTAGTCCCCGAGTTTCCTGGGGTACCCGTAAGAAATTCCCACAAACGGGTGGCTTCAGGCCACAGAAATGTGTTCTCTCCCATCTAAAGGCCAACAGTTTGAAATCAAGGTGTCCCAGGGCTCTAGGGGAGGGTTCCTCCTTGGCTCTCCCAGCTGCTGGTGGCTCCGGGTGTCCCTTGTCTTCTGGCCACATCACATCTGGCTTCACACATCTTTCTTCCCCCTGTGTAACTCCTCTGTCTTAGAAGGACACTGGTGGTTGGATTTAGGGCTAACCCTGATCCAGAATCCGTAACATCTCGAAATCCTTAATCACACCTGCAAACCCGTTATTTCTAAACAAGGTTACCTTCTGAGGTTCCGGGTGGACGTGACTGTTTGGAGAGGGGGCTGCCATTCAATGCAGTACAGGGCCCCAGACTGGGGAAGAGGGGCTGGCAGGCTTAGGCTATGGGAGGGAGGAGGTGTGTGTGCTCCGGGCCCCATTGGCTCTGCCAGGGTTTGGGGCAGGCCCCAGCCCCATTCAGACTGCCCTGGGGCCTGCCCCACTCCCTCCTGTCAGGCCCAGGTACCAGAATTGTTGGTGTTTCTTGTTCCTGAGAAATTCTCCCAACGGCACCTTGACATGCTCGCCTTGTGCTGCAAGAGTTGCAGCCCCATCTCCCCAGGCGATAGGATGCCCACATATTCTCACCCTGCCCCCACCACCGCCCCCTCCTGTTTCTTTGGGAGTGGGGGAGGATGTGGCCGCAGGGAAGGGAGTTCTGTCCAGTCCTGGTCCCCATTAGGGATGCCCGGCCCCCAGCCCCCACCTCCCTCACTCTAGACCTGCAGCCCCTTCCAGGAAACCTGGAAGCCACTCTTCCTGACAGCGCTGCCTTCCTCCCCTCTTCCCATTTGACTCCGTCCAGCTGCTCTTTGAGTCTGGGGTCCTCGGGGCACAACATGCCCCTCCTCCCAGCCCTCCGCTGCCCCTGCTTTCCTCTGCCCTGGCCCACCCTGTGCTGCCCTACAGCCCTGGGGCGCCTGGTAGCCCCACCCTGGAAAGATGCCTTGCTGCCACCCTACCCAGCAAATCTCTGCCCTCAGGACCCCCCAGGTCTACCCCCTCCCCGGTGCTGGATGCCAGAACCCTCCACCCTCCATTTCTCGTGTTTCCCAGGACTAAGGCTAATCCGGCTGTGGGTGCAGGCTCCGTGAGGCTCCTTGTGAAGACTCGGTGGCTCAGGGTGGCACTGTGAGCCCCCCACCATGGGGATCAGGGTTTCTGGGACAGGGAAGCAGGCACACATCACCTGCATGGGCTCCTGGTGTGGCACAGGCTGCAGTGCCACTCCTCACTGTTCCCATTTGGGGACACGGGGGCTAGCACAGGGCTGCCCACCTTCCCAATCCCAGCCAGGCTTAGGGTATCTGCTTGTGGGACAGACACGGACTCCAGGCCCTGTGGGAGGGGCTCAAGCCTCTGTCCAAGGCAGGATCAGGGAGCAGAGCAGTCTGATGGGGCCATTCTTCCTGGGTGATGGTGGCCGAAACTGTAGCTGAAGCCAACCCTGGTTCAGGCTGAGGGCAGGAGGAAAGGAGAGTGTAGAGCAGCCAGGCAGTGGTTTACAGCCTCCAGCTGGGGCCTGCCCCCACCACCTAGGGACGTGCCAGCACCCCTGGACACCAGGTCACCCCCCTTGGCACTGGAGCCCACTGTGCTGGCCAATGTCACCATGTGATTCGGCCACCCTTGGCGTGTGGCTGGATCTGTGTGTCTGTGCTACATGTGTGTGCATGGGGGTGAGTGTAGGTATGCAGGCATGTGCAGGTGTGTGGACATGTATGCATGTGCAAATGTGTGTGGGTGTGTGGAGGCATGTGAAGGCATGTGTGAATGAATTTGGGTCTGTACAGGCATGTGCAGGTGTGTGTGCATGTGTGTGCATGCATGGGTGCATGAGTATGTGGGCAAATGTGCATGTGCAGCATGTGTGGCTGTGTGCAGGTGTGTGTGTGGGCATGTTCAGGCCTGTGTGTGTGCACATGCAGGTGTGTGCAGACGTGCAGGTATGTGTGTGTGGTGCACATGTATAGGCAACAATGTGTGCCACGTGTGGGCATATGCATGTGCAGGTGTGTGCAGGTAGGTATGCATGTGGGTGTGTGCAGGCAAGTGTGTATTTGTTGGTGGATGTGCATGTGTGTAGGCATGTGTGGATGTGATGGCATGTGTGTGTTCAGGTGTGTGTGTACACATGCAAACGTGTAGATGTGCAGGTCTGTGGATGTGTGTGGATGTATGCAAGCAGGTGTGTGTGGGCATGTGGACATGTAGGTGTGTCTGGTCATGTGTGCATATGGGTGTATGTGTGTGAGGGGTGGGGGGGCACGTGCAGGCATGTGTGTAGACATGCACAGGTGTGTGTGGGTGTGTGCATATCTAGACATATTTGGAGGGTGTGTGTGATCGGTGGGTGCACATATGTGTGTAGGTGAGTGTGCAAGTGTGTGTGTGTGTGCAGGTATGTGTGTGTGTGTGTGTCTGGGCATTTGTGTATGTGTATGTGTGCAGATGGTTGTGCATGTACTGCATGTGCAGGCATGTGACGGCATGCAGATATGTGCAGATGTGTGGATGTGTGCTAGTGTGTGTACATGTGCAGGTGTGTGTGTGTGAATGTGTAAGTGTGCAGACGTGTGGGTGTGTGCAAGCAAATGTACACTTTTGGGTGGGTGTGGATGTGAAGATGTGTATCAGCATGTGCAGGTGTGTGCTCATGTGAGTATGTGTACTTTGCAGGCCTGTGGGTATGTGCAGATGTGTGCAGGTGTGTGTGCATATGTGGGCATGTATAGGTGTGTGTGCGTGCAGGTGTGTGTGTGTGCGGGTGGGTGTGGGCTTGTGCAGGCATGTGTGGATGTGTGTGCATGTACAGGTATATGTAGGTGTGAATAGACACACACAGGTGTATGTGGGTGTGTGCATGTATAAACGTGTGGGTGTGTGGGTGGGTGCATACATGTGGGTGAGTGCATGTGTGGGTGAGTGTGCAAGTGCAGTATGTGTGGGTGTGTGCAGATAGGTGTGCATGTGGCTGTGTTTGCAGGTGGGTGTGTATGTGTGGCATGTGCAGGCATATGTGGGCATGCAGACGTGCAGACATATGCAGATGTGTGCCGGGGTGTGTATACACATGCAACTGTGTGTGTAGGTGTGTGCTTGTGTGGACATGCATGGACATGCAGGTGTGTGTGAGTGTGTCCAGGCATGTGTGTGTGTGCAGGTGGGTGTGCATGTGTAGGTGTGTGTGGATGTGCAGACGTGTGGCCGTGCAGACGTGTAGCATGAGTAGCCTGCTGCTTACCTTGCTTGCCACCCGACTTGGCTCTGTCACAGTGGTTGGCTCCCCTACCCTCAGGCTTCCCTGGAGCCTCCTCCAACCTACAAGCTCCCACTGGCCAGGACCTACCTGGGCCACTCCTGGGAGATACCTAAAGGAGTTGCAAGATGCTTGCTCACCCTCCAGGGCAGGTGAGAAGCACCTGGGAAATCCCCAAGGGATGGGGCATCACCTGGGGGTGAGGAGGACAGGGGGAGAAGAGCAGACTACAGGGCTTAGGGCTCAAGCTGGAGGCCACTCAGAGATGCTTCCAGCAGAATAGCCTGCAAGACAGGTGGGGGACAGGCGCGGGACACGCAGGTGGCCAGAAGTGGGTCAGGGGCCGGAGTGTGGGTGGTCTGGGCCCAGGGAACTCCTCTGACCCTGTGGGGAGGGGGCAGGTGTCTGGCTGTGTGGCATACTCCCTACGACAGCCTGGGGAGATGGCTGGGGGATTAGGTAAGAAGGCACGGTTAGGTAATGTCTCAGGGGCTGGCGCAGGCAGGAAGGTATTCGGGCTGGATCCTGCCTCCCCTTACAGGCTGACTTCAGAGATGGAAAAAGTGAGGTGGTGTCCACACGGGCCGCTGGGCCCCCTGTGCCCTGCTCCCCATGGGACCCTGGCCTGGTTGCCCTGGGGGTTGCATGTGCCCGTGGGGTTCCTTCTGGGTCCACAGCAGCTGCTCAGTGAACTTGACCTAGAGTGAACCAGGCAGCCAGGAGGGGGAAAGCCAGGAGAGGAGCCGGGAAGGCCTAGAGGGGGTCAGCTTGGCCCCAGCCCAGCCTGACCTGCTAGGGGAACTTGGATGGCCAGAGGACCATCCCCCTGCTCCTGGGGATCTCGGGGCTGTCCCAGGCCCTGAGCCACATGCCCACAAACATGCTTGGCTTTGCATGGCTGTGCCACATGGCTCCTCTCTGCCCCTGCAGACTGAACCTGATGCTGAGACCCTACCTGTGGGGTCCTTGCTGCTTCCAAGGCCTCAGGAGAGGATGAGAACATATGGGATCCGTGGGAGGACAGGAAGGGATGGGACAACGGCCTTGTATAAGGAGGGGGCTGGGAGGACAAGAGGGGATGGGACAACAGCCCTATGCAGTAGGGCCTGGGAGGGGCTCTCTGCTGTGCTGCATGGGTGGCAGGGAGGTGACAGCAGCCAGGGCCTGTGTACAGGGCCTGGGAGGGGCTCTCTGCTGTGCTGCATGGATGGCAGGGAGGTGACAGCAGCCATGGCCTGTGTACAGGAGCATGTTAGGGTCACAGCTGGTGGGCACCTGGGATGGTGACAAGGACCTGGAGCTGGAGGAGCTAGCCACCACACTGCCCTGCAGCTGCCTTGCTTCTGCTGACCTGCTTCTCGGTCTCCTACTTCTACCAGCTGTCCTGACCCCCTCTTCTCAGCAGCCCGCATACCTGCAGCCCTGCCCTTGCACCTGGCCACCATGCTCCTTCCAGGAAGCCTTCTGGCAGTCAGCTCAGGCCACCAGGTATCCTTCTGGCCACCTCCACACTCTTCTGCCTCAGGATTATCTTGGCCAATTGTGCCTTTCGTGACCAGGAGACTGACTCCAGAAGAGAACAGAGGCCAAGCAGAGCCAATCCCCTGGGCGTCATGGCTCCTAGGGTCACAATTCTCCTGGAGACTGAGGCATCAGGTGATGCCCCAGGAAGGATGGCCATTCCGGAGCCCTGGCCAGCCTCTGAGTGCTGTCTGGGGCCACATTGCCTAGGGTCCTGGAGTGATAGTGGCCTCCAGGGTCCCTCTCACTGATGGAGGAGAGTCCTGGGTCTTACCTGGCTCCTGGCCTCAGTTTCCCCAGCTGCACCTTGGGAGGTGGGGCTGATGGTCCGTGACTCACTCCTGGAAGCTACTCGGCTAAAGATTCAGGGTTGAGGTCTCCTGTCCCAGCTGGCCAAGATGAAGCCCATCTTCCCCAATCCTGGCCAGGCCGGGTGGGGTGGGGTGGGCTACGGGTGGAGACAGGGGCTTTAGGGTAGTCAGGCCTGGCTGGACAGCTTCATTTCCTGCATTGATGGAGGGGCTTTTCCATGGATTGGAAGAGGGGTCTGGGGGGTTGCCAGGGAAACAAGACCAAACAAACGGTACCTCCCACCCCCAGACCTGCAGGGGCCCCTGGCAATGACCTCATCTGCCCACCCAACCCTGTGCTCCAGAGGCCTAGAGGTGGGGGGTCCTGGGCTGGCAGGGGGAGCCACGGCATCCCTGTGTTTGTGTTGAGCCTGTGTCCATGGAAACGGCTGGGAGAGTAGGGGGTGCAGACTCAGGGAGGCTCCTTGTGGTTATTAGCCAGGCAGCCAGAGGTCCAAGCTCCCACAGTGGGGCAGGGGGAGAGGAGGGGGAGAGAAAGGAGGAGTGAGGACGGGGAGAAAAGAGGGGAGGGGATATGGCAGGAGGGGAGGAAAGGGAGAGAGAAAGGAGAGGAAGGGAAAGGAGAGGGGAAGGAGAGAAAAAGGAGATGATGAGAGGAGCTGTGTGGGAGAGGATGGAAGGGAAAGAAGGAAAGAGGGATGGAGGGAGGGGAGAGGAGGAGAGGGGCGAGGAAGAGAGAGGTGAGGAGAGGAAGGGAGAGAGAAAGGAGAGGAAGGGAGTGGAGTAGATGAGAAGGGAAGATGGAGGGAGAGAGGGAAAGAGGGATGGAGGGAGAGAAGGAAAGAGGAAGGGAGAGGGGAGAAAGAGGAAAAAGAGATGAGAGAGGAGTAGCTGTGGAGGGAGGATGGAGGGGAGAGAGGGAAAGAAGGATAGATGGAGGTGAGAGGAGGAGAGGAAGGGAGATGAGAAGACAAAGGAGGAGGACGGAGGGGAAAGAGAGAAAGAGGGAGGATAGTGAAGAGAGGAAGGGGAAATGGAAAAAGGAAGGAAGGAAGGGAGGGAGGGAGGGAGAGTGGAGGGAAGGAAGGAAGGAAGGAAGGAAGGAAGGAAGGAAGGAAGGAAGGAAGGAAGGAAGGGAGGGAGGGAGGGAGGGAGGGAGGGAGGGAGGGAGGGAGGGAGGGAGGAAGGAAGGAAGGAAGGAAGGAAGGAAGGGGAGGCGAGAAGACATTGGAGGAAAGCTGGGAGTGTGATAACAGAGAATATTGGACATGGAAGGTGGGAAGGCTGCATCTGGTGGGGGCCAGGGAAGCCCCCTTTGAGGAGGTGACAGCTAAATTGAGATATGGCAGATAAGGTGGTAAAGAGTGTATCAGGCAGATGGAACAGCCCATGCAAAGCTGAAGTGTGCTCCAGGACCTAGATGGAGATCAAGGAGTATGGCAGGGGGCCCTGGAGCTGGCAGGGCTGGCAGGGACCTGTGTAGGGATTTTATCATTGGGACCACATGATCTCCCCCCAACCTTTTTTCTTATTTTCTAAAATACAAGAAATTAGAAGCTGCACTTCAATGGAAGGAGAGGAAGGGAGAGGAGAAGATGAGAGAGGAGGATGGAGGGTAAATACTGTCTCAGCCATCTGTTGCTGCATAACAAATGACCATAAATGTAGTGATCTAAAGCAACATGCATTTACTGCCATCCAGCTTCTGTGGATTGGGAATCCAGGCACAGCTTACTGAGTGCTTTGCTCAGAGGCCCTCAAGAGGTTGCCCTCAAGGTGTCAGACAGGGCTGTGGTCTCATCCGAGATTCTGCTGGGGAAGGGTCCACCTCCAGCTCACATGGTTGCTGACAGGAGTCAGTGCTTGGCAGGCTGGACTGAGCTCCTCAGCTCCTTAAGGGCTGTCAGCCAGGGCCTGCCTTCAGTGCTTTGCCACGTGGCTTACATCATCAAAGCCTTCCAGGGAAAGTCTACAGAGAGTCTGCTGGCCAGAGGGAAGTCAGTCTCATGCAGCATGGTCCAGGAAGTGAAATCCTGTCCCTTTGCTGTATCTCATGGGCTATAAGCAATCCCTGGTTCCACCCACACTCCAGGGGAGGGCCTCCCAAGCAGACATGGAAACCAGGAATCAGGGGTCACCTAGGGGCATCTGAGAAAGTCTGCCATGTTTCTTTTCCTGGGATTCACCAACTACTAGCATGTAGTCACATCTGCTTTAGCCTCTCTCTCTAAAAACATAGACATCTTTTCTCAGTACCCTTTTGTGATGATTAAGCTAATGTGTCAACTGAACCAGGTAATGGTGCCCAGTTGTTTGATCAAGGAAGCACTGGACTAATTGTAATACAAGGCACTTCATGAACTTTAATCATCAGTGAGTTGATTGCATAGATGGCTGGTTACATCTACAATGACTAAAGAGATTGCTGTCAGCAATGAGTGATGTCTCATCCAATCAGATGGAGGCCTTAAAAGGGGAAGTGATTTCAGCACTCAGAGTATTCCCATCTCTACTTTAGACACAGCCAGTGTCTCCTGGGAACTCATCAGGGACCTTCACCTGAGCCCCTGGTTTGCAGCCTGTGCCACAGAACTTGGACTTGTGCCTCCCCACAGTCACGTGAGACAATTTTATAAAATCTTATAATATTTACAGACATCTCCTGTCGGTTTGTTTCTCTAGAGAACCCTGGCTAATATGGCTTTGAAAGTAAGTTGGAGACAACATGACATTTCACCCCTAAATACTTCAGTGTACATCTTCTTGTAACATGGATGTTTGGCCACATAACATGAGCACTCCCTCCCAGCACTCCCTAGCACTCCTCCCAGCACTCACCCAGCACTCTCTCCTAGCACCCCCAGCACTCCCCAACTGAGCACTCTCCTCCCCAGCACTCCCTCTGCTGAGCACTACCCCCACCAACCACTTACCCCAAGGGCACTTCCTCCCAGCACTCACCCCAGCAGTTCCCCACACCCCACCCCGCACTTTCCCTACTGAGCACTCCCCCACGAGCACTCACCCCAGCACCCCTGAGCATTTCCCTCACTGAGCACACCCCCACTGAGCATTCTCCCCATGAGCACGCCCCCTCTTTATGATTGGTGAGAGATCTATTCCCCCAAATCTTCATGCAATGGATCTAGCATCCACAAGGACTCCTACTTAGATTTTCTAATTCTCGAACTCCTTCTACAATTATTTGATGTCATTCTTCTGTAAAAAAAGAACTTCCCCTCCCCCAACTTTTGCTTGTTTTTCAGCATGACCAAGGACACAAGGATTCTTTTTTTTATTCACTGTGTTATAATATGGTGCCAGTGTTAGTCTCCAGAGCTCCTGTTTTCCCAAATGTGCCTGGGTGCCTTTCCATGTTGGTGTCTTTTTGTTTTTTTTTATTGCTCCCCATCAGTCTTTGAGGACTCCTTGTCTTCTGGATTTCAACTGTTTTAGGCAGATGGGAAATATGGTCTTATTGATGTGGTCACAGAATGACTCCATAGGAATTGATTCCTATGTGCTGTAGAAAGACACATAAAAAATGACATTGGAGGAAATAGAAATAACTCATGGCACAATAGAGAGTTTTAAAGAAACTCTAATTGAGTATCATTAGAAAGATTTGTGAAAGTATTACGTAAAAGCAGAACAGAATCTATGGAAAAGAAACAATAAAAATAAACAAAACACAAAAAATTAATAAAAATCTAAACAATAAGGCCCAGGAAATCTAAACAGAAAAAGTCAAGTCCACTTCTCCTGTGCTACCTTCCAGGTATGGTGGTCCTGTTAGTTTCAACCAATGAGATGTGGCAATAAATTCCCACGGGGAGGATCCTTTCCAATAATAAAAAGGCGAAGCTTTGCTAGGAGAATGCCTTTTCTGCCCATGACCTTTTTTAACCCTCCCATCCTTTTCCTGCCTAGAACATAGGATGTGATAGTGAAGTTGCAGGCAGCTACCTTGATATCATGAGCATGGAAGCCACACATCAAAGATGAGCAAAACATAGAAACACTTGAATCCCCAGTGACCTCGTTGAGTTTCTCACTAACCCTTGACTGACACGTGTGTATGTGTGTTTGTATGTGAGAGATTTTAGACCAATAAGCTATGGTCAGTTACGTTTTCTGTTATCTGCCACCCAAATCATTCCTGAGTTATCTATACAGAGGGCCTAAAGCTCAGACTGGCATCAGACATCTCATGGCAATGGGGGGGGGTGGCTCTAGATTAAAAGGGAGCAAAGACTTCCAAGCTCTGATGGCTGCCATTGCCCACCTAGATGTCTACACCTAGCCAAGCGTGTGTAAAAACTAGAAGAAAGACATTGTTGGGCAGGCAAATTCTCAAAAAGTTTCCTCCATTACACACCTTTTCTAGTAAGTTATTTGAAGACATACTCCATAAAGCAAGAGCATAAACCAAGAAGAGGAATTCTGGGGATGAAGGGAGCAATGGTTCCACTCAAGAGAGGAAGTGAGGAAGGGAAATCCCAGGATGACAGTGAGGCCTATCCAGGCCAGGCAGGAATAGAAGGAGCAGGATTCCAGAAGGGAAAAGTCAGAGGAGGGCCCAAAGGGGACCCAGAGGGTATGAAGGAGGCAGAAGTGCAAGAAAAACACAAATGCAAATGTCCCAGAGTTGATTAAATTCAGCACAAGTGGATCCTGTGAACAAAACAAAACAGTACTTCATGATAAAGTCCAACCACTACACAGATGGTTCAGCTCCACAGATGAATCAAGATGAAGAACTCAGAAATGGAGAAATATTGGGCAAAATGCCTGGGCTGAGGGTGGGGGAAGGTCAACCACATTTGAATACAGACCTAGGACCAAACCTTGAGGGAGTTAAGGCCAAAGGCCTAAACCTTCCAAAGTCAAAACCCTGTGCTTGACAAAAACTGGAGGTGTGGAGGGTAGGGGAAGAACCAGGAAGGGAAGAGCTCAGGTTTCCTTCTTTCTCAGGTCAGAGTCACCCATGCTGTTGAAAACCACAACGCACAAGTTAAAAAAACAAAACACTAATTTCAACATCCTCATTTTTCATATTCTCTTTTTTTTTTAAATCGTAGCAGGATTGTTTAGAAATGTGCATCTCATGTGTTGAAGAAATATTTGTCTCAAGTTCAGCAAATATGTCCTTCTATGTCATAGTCTCACTTGACAGAATGGCCCTCCCTCCCTCCCTCCCTCCCTCTTCCTCCCTCTTTCCCTCCCTCCATCCCTTCTTCCATCCTTCCTCTACAAAATTAAAAGAAAATCATATTTACCTTTAACACCATTAATTTAAAGCAGCATTTAAATTAAACTATGAATATTTCTGCCTGTAGATTGTTTCCTGGACCATCTATAATGCCTGGGAAATACCTGGGATGAAATTCACTTTTGTTAACAAGGTTTACTTCTGACAGGAGGATCTAGGGGTAATGTTTTCGCTCTTTGTACCTTTTCATTTTGCTTGATTTTTAAAAGTAACCAGCATGAATCAATTTTCCTTTTTCAAAACAGTAATTCTAAAAGTGAAGAAGGGAGTGGCAATTCAACATACACAGAGGAGAGGTGAATGAGATGGAGAAGTGAAGTGTTGGTGGATTTGGTCGCAGGAGGTCAGTGACCCATCCGTGATCTTAGGGACTTTGGGAAAGGGGTGGGGTTAAGTGGGAGCAGGGAGGGGCAAGAGGGCAGGCCCTGGGAAGAAAGGTCTAGAGAGGAGCTGGCCAGGAAGAGGGCAGAGAAATGTAGGGTTGCACCATCCAGGGGGCCTTTTAGGAATTCAATCATTCATTCAACAAATATTTACTAAGCACATAATATATGCCATGTAATGCAGATGCAGTAAAGTTTTAAACATTAGAACTAAAACAAGAAACTCAATGGAGGAGAATACATTTGTGGTGAGGAAATACTTGGTAAACACAACTATCCTAGCAGAAACCATAAAACAAAGAAAACTGCTGAATTTTGCTTCTATCAAGGGGAAGTACTTCTGTTTGATGCCATAGAGACAGTCTTGTGGGAAGACATTTTCAGTGTTTGGCTCAGGCTACAAAGGCACTTCTGCAAAGGTCCAAGGAAGGGACAGGGCCTCAACCAGAAAATGGGCAAAGATGGATGTGATGGCTTGAAGCTGTATGGACTCCAGAAAAGCATGTTCCTAAAGTGAATCCATTCCTGTGGGTGTGGACCCATTGTAAGAGGGCCTTTGGGTGAGTAGGAACTTAAATGAAGATGTGACCCACCTGATTCAAGATGGGTCTTAATCCTCTTACTGGAGTCCTTTATAAGAGAATGAAATTTAGACAGAGAGAAAGCCATGGAAGCAAGAAGCTGGAAGCAAGGAAACCTGGAAGAGAAGTGAGAGACCAGTAGATGCTGCCATGTGCCTTGCCATGTGACAGAGGAGTCCAGGATTGCCAGCAGCTCGTCTTCAGGAAGAAAGCATTGCCTTGAAGGTGCCATGATTTGGACATTTTTCTCAGCCTCAGAACTGTAAGCTTGTAAGCTAATAAATCCCCATTGGAGAAGCCATCCCATTTCTGGCATATTGCTTCCAGCAACCCAGTGAACTAGACTTGCAATGTAGAGAGGCAGAGACACCTAGCTAGCAAGCAGACGATGAGACACTCGCCAGTCATCAGAGGGAGGCAGTGAGAATGACAGCATGCAGCAACTGCCCACGGGTGAGGCTGTCTGTAGTGAAGATGCAATGTAATGGCCTGGGCATACGTGGGTCCAGAGGCCCCTGAGCAGCGCCTGCTGGAGATCAAGGGCAGGGTGGCCAAAACGGAGTGACAGGGCTGCTGCTGTGGCCTCAGTGAGGCCCGTATATCCCCTCTTGGCCGGGCACCAGGGGCTTCACCCACAGCTTCATAAAGGCTCCCACTCCGTGCTCACTGCAGCTTTGTCATGGGGCTGGGGAGGGACACTTGGTGCCTCACCAGTGGGGCACATGCAGACCACAAGCATCTTGATGGCACAGCACCCCCCGCTCCCCACCCCGTCCACAACAGGGGGACATGCCTGTACTCGCGCAGCAAGTATGAGGCTCTGGTGCACAAAGAGCAACACAGATGGGTCCTCACAATGCAGCTTGGTGGGAAAGGCAAGAAACAGAACTAGAGCTAAACCAACCGCCGCACCCTAGGTACCACAAATGGACACAAAATACCAATGTGTGTGATTCCTGCAGACTCAACTTGATGGTCACCTAGATGGGATGGGCTGGGCTGGAGGAGTTAGGGAAAGGTGAGTCGGGTTATAGAGCACTCTCTGACCAACCCCTGCACTGTGAGTGGGAATAAGAAAGCAAGAGGGAGCCACTGATGGCACAGGAGAGAGGGCATTCATGCAGGAGGCCAGGAGAGCAGAGGCAAGAAGGTGGTGCTGGCCGAGGATGGAGTTCCTAGCCCAGAAAGAGCAGAGGGGTAGCATTGGGAAATTAAAAGAGAAGTGGGGAAGGTCACAGGCTGCAGCGTGAGATGGTGAGTCTGACTACCAGGTGTGAGGATTTCTATCCTAGAGTTCAACTGTCAGGGACAGACAGGGATGAGGTGAGGGTTGGTCAAGTGGTACTGTAACAAGAAGGGATCCAAGGAGTTCAGTCTCCATAGAGGGATTTTAATAGTGGATGTGGAGGGAGGAAGAGGCAAGAGGGGCCAGTGGGTGGTGAACAAGGTGGTACTTCTGGGTGGAATGTTGTTACATAGTTGAAGGATGGCAGTGGTGCCCATGAACTGGGTCAGGTGTGTGTGTGGATGTGTGCATGGGTGAAAATGCATACATGTACAAATGCACATGTGTAAATGGACAGGTGCATGTGTGAAAGCATTTGTATATGTACATGTGTGTGCTTGTGCATGCATTGTGTATACAAGAGTGTATGTTTGGATGTGTGCATGTTTGGCATGTGTACTCATGTGAACACATGCACACACATGTGCATGCATTGTATGCAGAATGTGTGGATGTGTGCATGTTTGGCGTGTGTACACACGTGAGCATGTGTTTGCATGTGTGTATGCATGTTTGTGCCTGTGCCTCTGGCCCAGGCATTGCAGATGGGACTGTGGATCTCTGCTGATTTGAGGCATCTCTGAAGGCAGTGCATGCTGAGGTGGCCATAGGATCTGCCTGGCCCCTGGGTGAGGGGGTCCGCATGGGGGTGAGCCTTCCTGATGACTGGTCCCCTTGCCAACTCCACCTAGAAGCTCCCTTGTCCAGCCTCCTGGTCTCACAGAGACCCCAATAAGCCCTGACCTCAGTCCCAAATGTGGTCTGGGCGACCTCTGGCCAAGAGGGGACTCCAAAGTGGGGCCACAGGCACCAGTGGCCTCTGGTTCCCCCCATCTCTGCCTGGCCTAGGGATGGCCATTTCTGTCATTGGGGCTATTGCAAAGACAATGTCTTCTCTCATGGCGTGAAACGCAGGGGTGGGGTTTTAGGCCGATGACAGGGTAACTGAGTCATGACTTTCCATTCCCACCAGCTTGTGGACAAGGGTGCGCCTGGCCAGGCTGGGGTGGGCAAAGCAGGAGGCAGTTTCCTCTGCGGTCTCCGGCCACGGTCACAGACCATGACAAAGGGTTCCACCCCGGAGGTCTGAGAAAGACATGTGACACCTGGTGGAAAGTGGCCAGCAGGCAGGCCCCAGGCCACCATCCAGCGATCCCAGCTGGACCCCTCCCTTCAGTTCTAGCCTCCTCTGTGACAGGCTGGTCAGCCCTCCCTGCAAGACACAGAAGCCCACCCAAAAGGGTCAGACAGTGAGGTGTGCATTTTGTGTGGTAGGTGGGCCTAGTGACCACCCTCCCACGCCACCCAATTCCAGGGGGAAATGCCATGGTCAGAGGGAGGGAGTTGAATGGGTGGGTGCGGGCCGCATAGCACCTCCCTGATAGGCCAGCCTCTTTCTTCAAGGGCAAAACCAAATGAACACAGAGAGGGAAACCAGGGGCTTTCTAGATGCCCCCTGGGAGGTTCCCTTCCACTGCATCGACCCCAGAGAGGGGAAAAGGAGTATATAGGATGGGGTGGGAGGCTGTGGGCTGTGGGCTGGGCCCAAATAGGAGCTGGGAGCTTACCCAGGTGGGCTGTGCTCTCCTACCCAGGGGCCTCACGGTATCTCCCTGACCTCCCCCTGGCAGCCCCGTGTCCTGGCTGCCCCTCATCTCTTCTTGCCCCAGCTTTCCACTGCTCTATCCCCCCACCCCCCCACCCCCCGCCTGGCCCCGGCTGGCCCAAGGATGGAAGGCGGAGGGGTCCCAGAAGAGGTGCCATAGGAAGGGATTGACAAAGAGGCTGAGGCATGACAGGCAGGGACAAGGGGTCTATGGACCCCCACTGGAAGCCCACAAGGATGAGGTGAGATCTGCTTGCTTGGAGGGTCCCAGAGATTCAGGGCTGGTGCTGGAGGGGCTTTGCTTAGAGTGAGCACCTCTTACTCTCAGTTAAATACTTCTGAGTGGACCTGCTAATGTTGGAATCCACATGTCCTGGGCAGCTGGCGTGGGGCCTGGAAGCTTCTGGACAGTGGAATTAGGTCACCCCTCCCCCTCCTTTCTGCCACTCCCTCCGGCTCACCCAGGGGCTGGGATATTAAGCGACAGAGACCCAACCCCCCAAGGAGGCCACCTATGGGCTCACTTAGGGAAGGTGCATGAGGCAGCGGCTTGGGATCCTCTGCACCTGGGCCTGATCTCTCTCTTCCCAACGTCAGATTCTTCTAGATGTGGGGCGCTCCCACCTCACAGTCACTGACACGGGGAAAGGGAGGCAGGTCCCTGCACAGAGCCATCCAGGGTCACGGGCTCACGTCAGCCCGGCAGCCTGGCTGGGGGCCATGGCAGTGGCTCCCAGGGATGCTGGCTGGAGGGACTTTTCCCAGAAGCAGGGGCTTGATCCCGGATGGGTGGGCTTGGCCTCATCCAGGGGTCCCCGTGGCTCCCCTGTGTGCAGGCTGGTGGCTCTGCAGGCTACTGGGAGTCCACCATCTGAGGCTCCGTGGCATCCTGCTCCCAAGGTGGCTTTCTGTCCTATCCCTGTGGTTCTGTACGTCTGTCCAGCCTCAGGTCTGGTGGGCTGGAGCCCGAGTGGACAAGACTCCCTTTGAGGGGCTGGGGTGGCAAGGCATTCTGCAGGTCATGTGACAAGAGGAAAGAAGGGCTGTGGAGAGAACGGCCCTCCCTGCAGCCCACCGCAGAGCAGGGCCTCTGGCGGGGTGGCCGGCACGGACGGTAATCGTCACCAAGAGCGTCCTCAGCCCACTGACATTTATTTTGCCCCAGGGGCACTCTCCATGCCAAATGGTACCCCAGGGGCCACATGTGGAGGATTAAAATATGAAATTGAGGACAGCGTGGGGGTCTGTAAAGGTTTTACTATTGGGCATCTGGACCCCGCGCAGTCCACTGGGTGGGGGTGGGACTGCTGCTCTCCCCACTCCCCCAGCCCCCTCTTGTGTCAAAAGTCTATCCACTGGGGGGACATTAGCTCTTCCTAGACCCCCCAACCCCCTCTTGTGTCACTAGCTTATCCTTTACGGGGGAGGGGGTGGCTGCTCCTCCCAGACCCTCCCTCACCCCCCTCTTGCATCACCAGTCTATCCACTGGGGGGGCATCTGCTCTTCCCAGACCTCCCCCCAGCCCCCTCTCACATCACCAGCCTATCTATTTGGTGGTGGTTGCTATTCCCAGGCACCTCCAGCCCCTACTTGCATCACCAGCCTATCCATTGGGGCAGGGGGGAACGGCCATTCCTTCCAGACACTCTCCCTCCCTTGGTCCCTCCCCTCACCCCACCAGTCACCAAGGCCTGGGTCCAATTTCTGCCAAGTATGTGATTTGTTTTGCTGGGGAATTTCTCACACGCAGCCGAGGAGGTTGGACTGGATTCCTTGAGCTTACCGCAGAGGTGGGAAGATGCTTAGACCGCGTCTCAACTCCCCCACCACAGCTGAGGGGTTTGGAGGCAGAGGCCTGCCGTGCCTAAGAGTTGGCCTTGGGGACCTGGTGTGTCCCAGCTGCTCCCACTGAGCACCCTCAGAGTCCCCCCTGAAGGCCTCCTGGGGGTCTGGCTGAGGATACCAGCCTCTGGTGGTGGGGACAGAGGGACAAAGAAGGCCAAAGACTTTCAGTACTGCACACAGTGGTGCTCACACATGCTCACGATGTTAGGCTAGGAAGACAGGATTGTCTCCCTTTCCTCAGGGACCAGCAGTGCTGTTGGGTGGCAGCAGGGTGAGCCACCTGGAATGTTCCAGAAGGGAGAGCTGAGCATGGCCCATGGTGGACACCCCGGGAAAGTCCCGAGGACATAGGAGGGCTGAGCCTCCCATAGGGAGCTGTGCCCACGGTAGGGCCGCGGACCTTGAGGGTGGGCAGAGGGAAGGAGACAAGGGAGTGGGAGGTGCAGCCATGTTGGGGGAGGGGGTGGGCTCAGAGCCACGATGTCTATGGGACTTGGGGCCCAGGAAGCCAAGGCCTTTGCCTGGGTCACCCAGAGATGTGTCCTGGTCTGTTCTGCATGCATGCTTTGGTGGAAGCCTGTAGCCACACCTCGGGACAATTTCAGCCATCACACACTTCTCAGGCCGCCTCCATGGCAGAGTGGGCAGCTGGTGCTCCAAAGGCCTGTGGGGGGAGCTGGCACAGGGAGCTCTCCAGTGGCCACCTGTCCCTGCCCATTTGCTGTGCAGGGACTGTGCCCTCTGCAGCCCCCACGAGCCCTGCCAGGGACCCTGCCTGTCCCAATCTCCTGCGGCGAGGGTGCCTGGGTGGGAGGGCCCTCCCGAGCACCAGCCCATCTTCCAGGCCCCCAAGGGACCCTCAAGGAACTATCCTACACAAAGTTACCCCATAGGGAGGGGCAGCTGGTGAGGGGGAGGCCCAAACCAGGCCATGCACACCTAGGCATTGGGCAAAGACACCCTTTCCAATCCCTGGGGGCTTCAGCCCGAGGTGGGAGCAGCTTTCTCTTTCACCTCCAGGTGCAGACACTGTCCCCAGTGGTGTCCCCAGCTGAGTCCCCAATTTTGTCCCTGGCTGTACCCTCGATTGGGCCCCCACCTGAGGCCCTGGGTCCCTGAGCTTGCCCTGCTTCTGTCCCCAAGGCTCTGGGAGCTGCTGGGTTTGTTTACTGAGCAGGCCTGTCACCCCCTTGACAGCTGAAGAAACTGAGGCTTAGACAGGGGGGCCCTGGGCTGGGCTGGGGGTGGACTTGAAAAAGCCAAGAAGTGCATGCAGGGACTTTGGGGTCCGGAACATGGGAAGGCCCCACCCCAGCCTCTGGCGGAAGGTTCTTTGGAACAGATGGGGCTTGGACTTGAGCGAAGCAGGGACACGCTCCGTCGGGAGTCTGGAATGCAGGGGCCGCCAGGAGGCCAGCTGCAAGCGCCCTGCATCTTGCACCCTTGCCCAGAGCCCCTGGGGGTGGGTACCTCGGGCGGGCCACTCCAAGGTCAAGGAGCCGGAGTAGGGTAGGGGCAGGGCCTGGCCTCCTGGAGCTCTCCTGGCCAGCCTTATCAGAGTCCAGATAGAAACGTGCCCTCCAGACCCCAGGGCAGAGCTGTGTCCCCACAGACCCCAGGGCCTGTGTCTCCCAGATCCCTAGGGCAAGGCTGTGTCTCCCAGATCCCCGGGGCAGAGCTGTGACCCCCAGACCCCTGGGGCAGGGGTGCCCCCTACATGCTCTCAGCTGGTCTGATACCTCTTCTGTTTCACTGGAGCCCCCAGAGGGGGACTCTCCTCTCGAGTACCCACCACAGCTGTCCCCACTTCAGTAGAAGGGACCTATCTATGTCAGGGAGGAGCAGAGCAGGGGATCCCCAGCCCCACCCCAACACCTGTCCTCTGCCTGGCTTTGGTGTGGTAGAGCCAAAGTTTTGGGTGGGTGCGGTGGGGGCCAGCCTAGGCTCTCTGAGACAGGAACATGAAGGAGACAAGGGTGCTGGGGAGTCAGGTCTGGGGGTGCTCCTTGGTTCTAGATCCTTGAGTCTAGAATTTCCAGACCAGGATTCCCAGGAGGGGCCCGCCTTTGAGGCCTGTGGGAAAGAGAGGGGGCCGTAATTAGCACAAGGAGGGAGCAAGCAACCATCTGTGGACCTCCTGCACCCCAGCTAAATCAGGGTACACCGTGGAGTGGGGGAGGGGCGCTTACCCCCTTGCTCACCTCCAGGCAGCCCTGGGTCCCCCAGGACTCCCCCTCATCTCCTGCAGGATGGAAGGTGGGCGCCCTCTGGGACCCCCTCTTGCGCGTGCACCCCCTGGAGGTGGCAGGCCTAAGTCTGTGGGCTAGTGTCTGTGGAGCACCCTATTTCTGTCCTGGGGTGCTCCCAGAAAGTCAAGGTGGTGGGGGTGGGGGGGAACAGCAGAAGGCTGCGGTCCTATTACAGTGGGGTCTGCAGCCCCCTATGCCTACGGGGGCCTGGACCAGCCAGCCCCCATCCCCAGCCTCCTGCCTGGACTCCCTCTCTCCATTCTTCTCCTCCCAGGTCCCGGATCTGGCTCTGGCCATAGGTTCCAGGCAGAAGCTTCTCTCCCCCTTCCTGACCCACCACAGCTCCAGGGCAGCAGCTGGGTTCCCAGAGAGACTCTGACCTGCAGGACAGCAGAATCTCTCTCTGAAATTCATTCTCAAGGGCAGGTAACTCGTCTTCCCCAATGCGTGAATGGGTGTTCTAGTTTGCATGAACTGGGTTGGCTTTTACAATGGGAATTTATTCGCTTACAAGCTTCCTGTTCTGAAGCTATAAAAGTGTCCAAATCAAGGCATCATCAAAGCAGTACTTTCTCTCCAAAGACTGGCTGCTGGTGATCCTGGACTCCTCTGTCACATGGTGAGGCACATGGCAGCGTCTGCCGGTCTCTCCCTTCTCTTCCATGTTCTGTAGATTTCTGTTTCTTGCTTCTGTGGCTTTCTTTCTCTGTATTCAACCCGTTAATAAAGGACTCCAGTAAAAGTATTAAGATCCATCCTGATTGAGGTGGGCCACACCTTAACTGAAGTAGCCTCACCAAAAGATCCTACTTCAATGGGTTCACACCCACAGGAATGGATAAAGTTTAAGAACATGCTTTTTTTCTGGGGTATACATAGTTTCAAACCACAATAGGGAAACTGAGGCCCAGAGCCACATGACACTCCCACATGGGGTTTGTACACACAGGTCAAGACCTAGGAGACCCTGGAGCCTCTTCTTGTCTCTGGGTGGTTGGGGGAGTTTAGTGCTGCTCAGTCTGGCCAGCCCTGTCTCTCTCAGGGCCCATTCTCCTGCTTCCTTCCTGCCCACAAGCCAGGCCACCAAGGCATCCCAAGCCTGCTGGTGCATGGGGCCCATCTGTGGCTCCCTGTCCCTACTCACCAGCACTCCCCTCCCCATAATCTGAGCCTCCTTAGGAGGAGGGTGTCTGTAAAGAACCACCAGCAGCTGTACTCTCCAAGGAAGCATGTCAGTACTACTTACCTGCCACATCCAGATATTCCACCAAGCATCACCACCACCAGCTGGAGGGGCTGGAGAGATGGGCTTTCAGGCTGTGGCTGGGGAAGGAGAGTTCCAGGCATGTCACCTCCTCCACTTGGAGAATAGGGAATTGGAGGACAACGCTGAAGTGTGAGGGGTCAGCCAGCTCAGCCTTTGAGGACAGCTCTGCTGGTGGCAGGGATGGGTTCAGCTGAGTGCAAGGGGAGGTGGACCCTGAGTCTGCTGGGCTTCTGTCCTGGACACACCCTGACACCCCACCCTCCCTGAGCATCTCTGCCCTTGACTTTGTTCACCCATCCCCTCATCCCCCACTCAGGCTTCTCCCTGAAGCCCCGAACCCACAGACCCATGAGCTGCTGCTGTTTCCCAGCCCTGCTCCTACCTCTATAAGCAAAGCTGGTTCCCCATCGGCCTGAGGTCATTCCTCCTGGCCCTCCTTGGGGCCTCTGAACTAGTACTTGTGCTGGCCTCTCTATCTGGACCAGCCTGGCCCTCTCATCTGCCGGGTGAACTTCCATCATGCAAGGCTCAGGTCAGCTGCCTCTTCCCACAGGCAGCCCGCCAGGATTTCCCCAGACAGGGTTTCTGGTGACCCTCACGGGGTGGCATCTGTCTTGACCTCAAGGATAAGCAGGATGCATGAAGAGTGCCCAGAGGGAGAGGGGGCTGTTCTGAGTTCAGGGTGGGCAGGTCATGGAGAACTGGGGGCCAGGATGCCCCCTCTCTGTGCTAGGGCTGAGGTGTCTCCCCAGCTGGGGCTTGGACAGGGTGGGTTGGGGAGGGGGAGAGAGGAGGCCTCTTTGGCCCGCCTGCAGCCTGTGAAGCCACTCCCAAGGGCGGGCTGCCTGGCTCCTAGAGGGGAGACCAGGAGAGGAGTCTAGCTGGGAGAAGGGGTGGACTCCGCCAAGCAGCCCACAGACAGCCTGCCTCTCCACACTATTCCAGGGGCAGGGGAATATTTATGTAAATACTGCATGCTGTCGAATTCTCCATGAGTGAAATCATCGTCCTCTGGGTGGGAGGGGGTGGGAGTGGGCTGGCCAGGAGGGGCTGGGGAGGGGCTCTGGAATTGGAAAGGGCCTGCCTGTACAGGGGTCTGGGGAAAGTGAGGGGAGCTGGTGGAAACCTAGGCAGAACCTCAAGAACCCACGGTGCTCCTGGATGAGTGCACCCCAGAGATGGCCACAGTGGTCTCTAGGGGAGGGCCTCAGCCAGGGTCCCAGGGCCCAGGGCTGGGCAGGGCCTGGACTGCTGCTCTGCCAAGGCTCCATCCCGCCCTTGGGCTGACCAGCTCCTAGGATCTGCTAGGAAGGAGGGTCACTCACTGGAGTGGGCTGGGGGCCTGACCCCTCCCCAAAATGCAGCCAAGCTCCTGTATGACTCTGGGTTCTTTTCTGCAAGACTGTGAGCACCCCCAACAAAGGGGCTGCATTGCCTGCCAAGGGCTGGGAACACAGCAGGTGCTCAGTAGCTGCTTCAATAACTCTCCTTCAAGAATAGCCCCTCTATGAGGGCAGGGCGACAGGGTGGGAGGGAGGCAGGGGCCCAGCTGGCAAGGCAAGGACCTGGGGTTCCCAGGCCGGCAGCAGATGGGAGGTGACTTGTGCTTAGGCAGAGGACAGAAGAGGGGTGGTGGGGTCTAGAGAGATCCCAGGGCTTGGCCACATCCCAGCGGGGCTGGGGCTCCCCTCACCAGGCTTCAGGCCAGGCATGTCTGCTTCTATTTTGTAGACTTAGGACAGCAGAGGCCTGAGGCCACTGAACGGACCCAGACACAGGGAGGCACCCGCTCTGGGAGGCCAGGCAGGGAGGGTGGAGATCAGAACCCACTCTCACCCCGGGCCCCAACTCCCTGTGCCCCACAACCTCAAGGAGTGAACATTCTAGAAGGGGAGACAGACGGATAAGTTAGCAGAGCAAAGAAAATAAGTACCCCAGGGTAAAATGAGGCCAGGAAGGGGTGGCTAAGGTGGGGAGGCCTAGGGAGTACTGAGGAGGGGTTAGGTTGGGGGGTTGGGGGGGGTTCACCCAAGTGGCTGTGGGGGCAAGGAGGGTTGATGCTTGGAGGTCTCCAAGCCGAAGGTGGCAGAATGGGCTCCTCAGGTGGGTCCACCCCCAGGTGACAGCCCATCCTGGGCAGGGACCTGGGAGGAAAGGGGTCTGGAGGGTCATGAGGTCAGTTGTGAGTGCTAGAGGGGTCAGGGAGGGCACCCAGGCCTTTGCCGGGAGCCGGTCCGGTGGGCTAGCCTGGCCTGCTCACGTGCACGCGGAGGTGTACTCTGGGAAACAGGGGTGCAGGTGTCTGGGGTGACCGTGGGAGCCGTGGGCATGGAGCCTGGAATGGAGAGGCCTCTGAGGAGTCCAGGGTGGACAGAGAGGGTTTCGGGGACCAGGAAGCTGCGGCCAGAGTGGCTCCTGGCCAGAGGAGGACCGGGCGAGGGCGCGGTAACAATGCACGCGCGGGGGGCGTGACGTGGGCGCAGGACTTCAGGCTCTGTTCACCCAGGATGCGCCACATATGGCAGGCGGAGTCTGGGCGTGCTGGTGACCGTCCTAGCAAGAAGGAGTGTTGTGGGGAGGAGCAGAGGGCTCGCTGCGAGGGGTGGAGCCAAGGCAGGGGTGGGGGCGGGCTTTTCCCCGAAGGTCGGAGTCACTAGAGGGTCTGGAGCCCAAGGGGAGCGGGAAGGGGCGGGGAGAGGGCAGAAGGGGGTGTTTCTGGGAATGAGCCCGAGGCCGTGGGGAGGGCATGGGGTGGCGGGTGGGCCTTGCTTTCGCCAAATACCTGCCCCGGGGAAACTGAGGCTCCGAAGGGGAGGTGGCCAGGCCTGCCGGGAGGTCAGACAGCGCAGCCAGCCGAGGTGGGTGCTCTTCCTTCTTCCCTCGCAGCCATCAGCTGACTGGCCGGCCCCTCCTCCCCCATCCAGGAGGAGTTTGCTCTACACATGTTCGTAGTCCAGATAAACGATTGCAGGTTTGCGCCCTCCTCCCTGCTCCGGCCGCCACGCTCTGATTCTTGGCCCTGGATGAAGGGAACTCTGCAACAACAGAGCATCATGTGAGAGCCATTAGCCACCGGCCTCCCCACCGCCCGCCACTCAGCCCAGAGGAAAACATCTGGGAGGCGGAGAGTCTGGGAGAAAAAGAATGTGCAGCTGAGGGAGAAAGGGAAAGAGAGAGAGAAAGAGGGAGAGAGGGAGAGGGCTGGGAGGGGGGAGAGAGGAGAGGGGAGACAGGCAGAGATATGGAGAGATACAGGGAGATGGGGAGGGAGAGTGGGAGCGACAGAGAAGTGGAGGGAGAGGGAGAGAGGCACAGAAAGATGGAGAGAGACAGAGAAGTGGAGGGAGAAGGAGAGAGAAGGAGGGAGACAGGCAGAGAGAGAGATGGAAAGAGAGGGAGATGGGGAGGGAGAGGGAGAGAGAGAGATGGAGAGAGATGAAGGGAGAAAGAGGGAGAGAGGCAGAGAGAGGGTGGAGAAAGGGAAAGAAGATGGAGAGGCAGAGAGGGAGAGAGAGAGGAAGAAAGAAAGGGGAGAGACAGACAGAGATGGAGAGAGTCCTGGAGAGACAGAGACATGGGTAGAGAGGGAGAGGCAGATAGACTGAGAGATGGAGAGAGGAAGAGAAAGGAGAGAAAGAAAGAGACAGATGGAGGGGGGCTGGGGAAAGGAAGGAAAGACAGGGAGAGACGGAGGGCTGGGGAGAGTGGGAGAGACAGAGAGAGACAGAAAGCCAGAGACCACAGCAGGAAAGGCTGAGAGAGACCCAGGCCACCATTAGGTAAAGAGGCACTAGAAGGCAGGAAACAGGCAGCAAGGAGGGTTTCAGAATGAGGCTGCTGCCCCTGTAGACAGGAGCCCCTGAGGAGGTGACAGTGGGGACACCCCACGGGACTGGGGACAGGCCCTCCCCACCCCTCAACCCTCTGCCGAGGGTCTGCACTGGCCCCTCCAACTGCATCCTGCCAAGGACCAGTACACTTCATCTCCCCAGGCCAGCGACCCAGGCAGGGGTGGGGACCCGGGACCAGCTGAGCCAACGTTGGCCCTGAGATCCAGCTGTTTATATTAACATTTGTGAGCTGGAAACTGAACTTACTGTCATCCCGATCTGTCTCTCTGCCCCCAGGCCTCCCCCTCTGGTCTTGGCCCACCTCTGTCCACCCCCACACTCCCACTGGGGACCCTTCCCCTCTGCCCTCTCCCATCAGCACAGGCCCCTGCTCCCTACGTCTTTCAGGGCTGGAGAGAGGCTGGCCCCTCAGGAAGCTAGAGGCCATGGGGGCTCTCTGGGGGGCTCTGTCTCAGATTCCAAGGTCCTGGAGGGGGGCAGGTGAGGTCTGAGCATCCTGTATGCCTCTGAGAGCAGGTGGTTAGGACAATGCTGGACCCAGCAGTACATGAGGCACAGGTGGCGAGTCTCAGTCCCTGGGCACACCTCTTGCCCAAGTCTGAGGGGTCAGGAGAAATGCTCCCCACCCTTGACCTGTGCCCTGTGGGCATGGGAGAGTGGGGCCAAAGGGAGCAGATAGATCCCCAAAGAAATCCTCCATGAACTGGTGGTGTGGGCCCTCCCCACATCAGAGACCCTTCTGCATGAGGACATGGTTGCTCAGAGAGGGGGTTCACTGCCTCAGGCCTACCTGCTGGCCCTTGCAGGACCAGGGCTGCAGGTCCCCAACAAGGCCAGGGTGTCCATCTGCAGGCAGCAGGGAGATATGGGAGGGCAGAGACAGGAGCAGGGGGTTTGGGAAGCAGGACCTGGATGGACTGGGACTGCTGAGCAGGGGTGCAGCTGCAGGGAAGGTCTGGTGGGTCTGGGTGAAGAGGGGAGAGGGGCTGGCATCCGGCTGGACAGGAAGGTCACAGTGGATGGATGGTGCCTTGGGGACTGGGTGGGCTCCCTGCCCTGAGTTACGTGATGTATGTTCACATGCGTTTATGTGAGTGTGTGGTTTTGTGGGTATGGTGGTGCGGATGTGGTTGAGAGAGGGTGTGTGCGATGGTGTGTGTTGCTGTGTGTGTTGGCACGGCTGTGTGTGGTGTTGAGGATGTGGTTTTGTGTGCATGGTCGTTTTCATGTGACTGAGAGAGGGTGTTGTTGTGTGTACACTATGTGGAGTGTGCAGCTTTGAGGCTCTGTGTGGTGCACCCTTGTGCTGTGGCCTTGTGGAGTGTGTGGTATGGAGGATCTGTGTGTGTGAATGTGCACCTTTGGTGTGCTATGACCGTGTGCACTGTGCGAGTGTGCAGTATATGTGTGAGTGTGCCTTTGCGTGTGCTGTGGCCGTGTGCCATGTGGGGTGTGGAGTGTGCAGTGTATTTGTGAGTGTGCTCATTTGCATGTATTGGGGCCGTATGCCATGTGGAGGTTCTGTATGTGTAAGTGTGCAAGTCTGTGTGTGCTGTGGCTGTGTGCTTTGTAAGATGTGTGAGTGTAGTGTGTGTGTGTGTGAGTATGCATGTTCACGTATGCACCAGGTCTCCATCTTGTTCGCATCTCATTCTCCTCCACACTGGCACCTTCCTTGATGCCCTGCCCCGTGGGACTCCTGGCCAGCCCCCTGTGTGTTCACTCTCTGTGGACCTGCTGTGGGAGTCGGCAGCCCCTCTGAGTACAGCAAGGGGACCCAGAGGACAGAGCCCCCGGAGCTGGTGGTCCCGCAGCCCCCAACCCCTCCGCATGCTGGACAACTCTTGGGCGAGTCTTTGCACTGAGCCCTTAGGGATAGCAGGACCCGAGAGATGTAATCCTCTCCCGCCATCCTGCTTATGGGGAAACTGAGGCCCATGGTGGTGAAGAAATGGCACCTAGGTGTCTGGGGGTGCAGAGATGCACACACCCTGTCTTCTGACTCCCTCATTCCTAGACCTGTGGCTCCCTTTTGCAGCGCCTAGAGCTGGCCAGTAACAGCCATGACAATCTGCCTCACCACAACCTCAGGTGAGGTCAGATCCAGGAGAGGTGGGGAAACTGAGGCTAGCTTCCCCTCCTGCCCTCCATCTCAGGGAGGACAGGTGACAGAGGAGACACAGCAAGAGAGAGTGAGGATGGCTGTGCACGGGGCTTGGGGGTGAGCTGGGAGCATGTGGGGACCCTCCCCGAGGTGGCTGTGCTCACCTGTCTGGACAAGGAGAGAGCCAGGTGGAAAACCTGTGCCCACGTCCCACGCTCGCCTGCTGCCCCTGGGGCATTGGGTTTCTGCATAGGGCGCCTTAGATCCACGGGCATCCCCCCTCATCCCCTACCTGCTCACTGGTCCACCAGGGCACACTGGGGCTACTTTCTTTGGCCTCCGAGCCTTGGCAGAGGGGAAGATGGTGTGGCCTAGGCCCCCTCCTCAGAGCAACATCCAGCACTAGGTCCTCTGTCCACTCCAGAGTCCTGATGGACTCCTCATTAGCAGAGCTTGGGTGGAGAGGCAGGAGGTCTGCTGTGCCTGCCTCTCCCCCTCCCCTCCTGCTGGCAAGAGCACCACCTTGGCATTCTGCACTCTCATGGGCTCCCTGTGGACAGTCTGCACCTCCAGACCCTGGTCTGCTCCCCACCTCCCTCCCCTCTGCACCCTGGCTCCAGCCATCTAGCACGGGGATGGAGATCCCTGCTTCTTGCCTGCAGGAGATGGAATCACGACCCCCCCCCTCGAAGTCAAGGTCAAGTCCTAACCCCTGGTCCTGTGGCTATGAACTTCCAAGGCACTGTTAAGATAAGGCCAGCTGAATCCATATGGCTGAAGTCCTTCTGAACAGAGGAAATTCGGATGCAATCAGTAGAAGCTGGAAGAGGAAACGAGAGGAGACAGAAGGCCATGTGATGGAGGCAGAAACTGAGTTATGGGTTGCCAGCAGGCTACCACCAGGATGCTCTAGACTTTGGGGAAAGCGAGCTCCTGCCAAACACCTTGATGTTGGACTTCTGGTCTCTGAAATGGTGAGACAACAATTCTTGTTGTTGCAGCCAACAGTTCTATGGAATTTGTCATGGCAGCCCTGGCAAACTATTGAAAATTGCACCACTTATGCCCCAGCACTCCCAAGCCCCCTTCCTAGCTATATTCTGAGTCCTATCCCCTCTCCACCCTGGAGCTCACAGAGTGGCTAGGCTGCCTTTCCTGACCTGTCCACCCACTACCAGCTCAGAGACCCTGAGGTCCTCATGGAGTTCCCGTGGCTAGGGAGATGTGGGGAGGAGTCTGAGGAGGCCTCCCTGCCTGGGCAAGAGAAAGAAAGCTCTGTGGTCCATTCTAGCCTTTGTCCCTATTCCCTTCTTCTGGCCTGGGATGCAGGTGTGAGACTCGGCAGGCAGCATCCATATTTGAACCATGAGGAGATGACCAAGAGTAATGAATGCTCTCTCCTGGAGGGAAAGCCCCAGGATCACACTGCACCAGGTCTTTCCCTCCATTTCTCTCTAGTCCCACTGTATGACATAGATTTTGCCATTTAGTTTCTGCATTTTTAAAGAAAAAAAACAAGAATTTAGAAGTGGAGGTTCTAAGTGGGGAAAATGTATGCAAAAGGAAGAATTAATTTGGAAAAAAAGCCCTGAGTTGGATGCTGGCTTCTTTCCTACTTTGAACATCTTTGAGGCACTGGCCCTCAGGCAGCTCTCTGTGAGGTGGGAACAACACGCCTTCTCCTGCCAGCTGAGGGCTCAGGCAGCTGGGGTTCAGGTGAGCTCCCCTTGTTGAAGGGGAGGGTGGATAGAGCTAGGGTAAGTGTGTGTGTGTGTGTGTGGGGGGGTTCTCTGGACATTGTGGCCCTGTGAAGCTGCCTTAATTCTCCCATGTCACCAGTGAAGAAACTGAGCCTCTGAGTGGTAAGGGCAGCCCCAGGAGCCAGGTGTAACTCAATAGGCAGAGCCTGGGCCTGTACAGGTGGGAGCCAGCCCCACTCACCTCCTCAGATGCAGCAGGGGCCTTGAGACCCAGTGCAGGCCCTGTTACCACAAGCCTGCCTCAACCCTAGCGAGGATTATCCTGTGAGGCTCAAGCCTCAGAGGCTGCCATTGGGGTTTTGAGGCCAGAGGTCCCTTATCGCATAGCTGGAACCACCCAGACCTCAAGGATCCTCAGATGGCCTGCTCCCCAGTAGAAGGCTTCCTCTTCCTGGAAGCAGTGATGGACTAGGACTCCAAGGGGGACAGGCAGCTCAGCACCAGATGCCTGCCCAGGAGCTAAGTTGCCAGGCCATGATTCAGTGTGTCTGCAGTGTGGCGCCTGTTGTATGTGGGTGGGGTGTTGGTGGGCAGGCCAGGGATATACTTGGGAAGAGGAGGATTATCTGAGCGGGCCTCTCCCTGCATCTCCCACTGTCTCAGGAAGCTTCTGGGCCTTCCCTCATCCTGCCCCTGCTGATCTCTCCTGGGCTCAGAGTCAACAGGATCCCCAAACCATGGCTTTTCAAGTACCACCCTCTTTCAAGTCTCCCCGCCTTTGCACAGGCTGTCCCCTCTGCCGGAGGATGTTCTGCCAAGAACACCCCTTCTGCTTTGTGAACTCCTAGTCACACTGCAAAGCCCATCTCTAAGGCCCCCTTCCCTGACTACACGCCCCCAGAATGAGGGTGGGAACTTACCCCCAGATTCCTACAGTTCCCCGGGTCCTACTTGCCCTGAACCCTTGCTCCAGGCTTGTCTGTGCTTGCCTACGTGTCCCCCTGCCCGTGGACCCCTCAAAGGCAGGGCCAGAGTCTGAGCCCCTGGGGCCTGGCACAGGGTCAGTGCAGTGATGCCTCAGTGAATGTGCAAATGAGCAGATGGATGGTGAGAGGACACCTAGATGGGGAAACTAAGGCCCGGTGATGAGTGCCCTTTGTGTTTGCCTTGGGCCAGCTGCTTGGGCCACTGACCATCCAGACCATGCTCCTGGAGGGCAGGGGTGATGGGTGCTGGCAGAGGCCTGGCACAGAGCAGCCCGCTGGAGCATGCTCAGTGAAAAGAATCCTGCAAGAAGTCCTATCAATCTGGCCCTGTGTATAGGAATGTAAAAAATGAGGCCTTGGGGACAGAGCAGAAAAGAGAACTTGCCGGGAGCCGAGGCCTGGAGTGTCGGGTGGGGTCTCCCCACAGGCCCTGCATGCACCCCTCCAAAGACAGGCAGGCGCTCGGCCCCCCACCCCCAGAGCCCCTCCGGGGGAAGGTGGCTAGGGCTGCAAGCCGGGAGGCCCAGGGCTCCGGAGCTTGTGCTCATGCAGGTGGGCCTCAGAGCCTGCCTGGAGTCTGGGGACTTGCTCCTGCCAGCAATTCCCCCTGGATTTAGGGTCTCTCACCAATGTTCCCCTGGCCCATCCTACAGACATAGAGGCTGAGGCCAAACAGCCTGACAGGTGAGGGGGATGGCTGTGGGAACTTGGGGGCTCCAGGAGGATGGGGGTGCCCTCTAGGAGAACTGGCTTGGACTCAGGGCCCCTGCCTTTGCACCCCTTCCTCCCCACCAGGCTTTCTCCCTTCTTGGGACCCCTCCTGATTGCCCCGTGGCCCCCAAAGCCCTCCCTCCCTCACATCACCAAGCCCAAGAGCTGCTGAGCACGGCTGGCTTGTGTGCAGGCCCTTGGTTGGGGGTGCACTGGGGTGAGTGAGCATGACCGTGTGAGCGAACAAGCGTGTGAACAGAGAGGACACGTGTGCGCAGACAGCCTGAGGCATCCAGGCCTGGGTGGAGGGCAGGTATGTGAGGACGAGACCCTAAGGCCACCCCCCTCCCCATTGGTTCCCCTGCTTATGGGGAAAAATCTGAAGCAGTCAGACAAATTCCTTTCCCCCAATCAGCGTTTCAAAGGGACAGGTTTATTTTTCTAAGGTTCAGGAGGAAAAATGTCCAAGATGCTCCAGGAGATAAGCATCATGGAAATGAGGGGATATTCCCTTTGCCTCGTTTTCGTGTTTTGCTCCTTGCCGTTTGGCCCCAAATGTTTGGGAGCTGGGGTGGGTGGGGTGGACAGCATGCAGGAGGGGGAGGCAGAGAAGGTGGGACAGTGGTTCCCCCCGCTTCCTATCTATGTCTAAGATATGCTGGTACCAATACTGGACCATGTCTGGAGGGGCAGGAATTTGGGTGCCCCCACCCCCTCAGCCTCCTGACTCTGGCTCCCAAGCTGGCCCCACCTGGGGGCTGTGCCAAAGGCCTGGGAAACACCTGGGTTCTCATCTTGCCCTTGGACAGTCTACTTCCCAAGCTTGGAGCCCGTGAGGCAGGAGGAGGTGCTGGGCGGACCTGGTAAGATGCAGAGGGTGGTGTGGTCGAGTGGGGAGCTTCAAATGTAAGGCAGAGGCAGGTCATGACATCCTGCCTATGAGCCCAGGGCCTCAGTGGGTCCCTCAGGACTCAACCCTCCCCCCCCCTCCAAAACAAAACAAAACAAAACAAAACTGTTATTCTCCAAGGGTCTTGACCTGCCTTCCCTAGGGTTCCCTCTCTGGCTCCCTCCTGCTTCCAGAGGCTTCTTAGGACCTCCCATGAGCCTTGGGGATACTAGCTGGGACACCCCCCCCCCATGGAATCCCCTTCTCTGGGCCTTATGAGACCATGGTTCACTGGGGCCTGGGGAAGACCTGGCCACTTTGTGGGATGCAGCCCAGTGACCCTTGAGGGAGTTTTCGTTTCCTTTGGCTGCTCAAGCAAATACCATGAAATGGTTCCGCTTAAACAATGGGAATTTATTTGCTCACGGTCTGAAGCTGGGAAAAAGTCCAAATTAAAGAGTCATCGAGGTGAACCTTTCTTTCCAAACACTGGCTGCTAGTGATCCTGGGTTCCTCTGTCACATGCTAGGCACATGGCAGCATCTGCTGGGCTCTCCCTTCTCTTCTGGGTTCCTTTGATTTCAGTTTCTTGTGTCTGTGACTTTCTTTTTCTCTGTATTTATCCTGTTTATAAAAGACTCCAGAAAATAGCATTAAGACCCATCCTGATTGAGGTGGGCCATACCTCTACTGAAATAACCTCATGTAAAGACTCTACTTAAAATGGGTTCACACCCACAGAAATGGATTAAATTTAAGAACATGCTTTTCTGGGCTCAAACAGCTCCAAACTACCACAAAGGGGATCAGAGCTGCCCTCTTCTGTCCACCTCTGGCCCTCTGTCCTTGTCCTCTTGGGACTTCAGCCATTCTAGGCAAGCCCACCCTGCCTCATGGGTCATTCCATATGCCCCCTACCAACGGAGGAAGTGGGGCTCACCTGTGACGGCAGAAGCATGATTGAATGCAGTCTTGGCCCTGCAGCCACATTAGCTCTGCAGAGGATGTCTCCCTTAGTCGCTACTCCCATCTTGCCTGGACGTCACCCCCTCGCTCCTGCACCCAGGGTCCAGGGCTGGATGGTCACCCAGAAACCATGCTTGGGAATCAGATCATGGAGGCCCTTCCCAGAAGACCTGGCACACAGGAGACCCCAGGCTGGCCTTTGGGCCCCTCCCCATCTTAGCCCCTTGCTTTCATGGGTCCCCTTCCCTCCCCAGACCCCAAAGTGCTCTCTGCGGTCTCCAGAGCTCCCCTGAGCTCCCAGGACTCTGGGATGGGGCCTTTGGGTGGCTGGCTCTGCCTCACCTTTGCACCTGAATGCAGATGGTCTGCCTGCTGTTTGCACTTCGTATGGCTCAGCCTGGCCTTCTCTCCCTGCACTCCACCCCCAACTCCCCTACCCCAGAGCCTCTGGTGTGGCTTCCCCTGCCCTGCTGTGTTCTGAGCTGCATATCAACCCACCCTTCCCCTGGACAGCCTGGGCCAAGAGACACACCTGAGCTGTGGGGTATGAAGAGAGAGCGCCAGGGAGCAGAGGCCAGCTGGAGCAGCTTCAAGGAGGATGTGACAGGTGCCTGTGGCTTTGGAAGATGAATGTGCATTTTTTGGACAGGGGAGTTGGGGAGGGCCTCCTGGCCAGTGCAGAAAGACGAAAGCTCTTCTGGTGGCTAGAGTCTGGTATCGGAGCAGGGACATGGAGGTGGCCGTGGACTTAGTGGTCAACAGAGAGACAAGTGCAGGGGCTGGACCTGAGGTCAGGGGAGCCATTAAGGGGTAAAAATGATTTCTTCCTGATCATATATGTGATACCTACTGTCTGCAGACTTCAGAAAAGCAGAACCATGCATCCCCTGCATCCAGAAAGCCCCTCCCAGCATGCTGGTGAGTGCCCTCTGCTTGCCTCCCTCCTGCCTGGCCTCTTTCCTCTCTGTTTTCTTCCCATATCCCAATGAATTCCACACATTCCTTCTCAATCTCCTTTCTGTACTGGGTGAAATCTGGGCTCCTTCTTGGGCCTAGCTCTTCTCTCTTTTCACCCATGCCCCAGATGGTCTTGGCTCCTGGTTTAGTCTGCTGGGCTGCCGAAATAGACACCCAATGGGCTGGCTTTTACAATGGGGATTTATTAACTTACAGACTTACAGTTTCAGGCCGTGAAAATGTCCAAATCAAGGCATCAAGACAATACCATCTCCCTGAAGCCTGGCTGCTGGCGATCCTGGACTCCTCTGTCACATGGTAAGGCACATGGTGGCACCTGCTTGTTTCTCTTTTCTCTTTTGGGTTTCGTTGCTTCCCGCTTCTTCTGTGGCTTTCCCTCTCTATCTCTGTCTGAATTTCATTCTTTTATAAAGGACTTAGTAAGAAGGAACCACCCTGAATGAGATTCTACTCTCCAAAAGATCCTGCTTACAATGGGTCCACACCTACAGGCTTGGATTAACTTTAAGAACATGCTTTTCTGGGGTCCATTCAGCTTCAAACCATCACAGCTCTCTCCAGAATTTGGAGTCACACCCACTCTTGACTTGTTCCTGCAGCCACTCTGATTCTTAGATCTGAGTCCTCTTGCCACATCGATCCTGACTCCATAACAATCCCCCTAAGCTGACATGGCTGCTCCAGATATCTGTAGGTGCACACCAAACACCCCAATGCTTAGCCATCAGAAACATTTATTTTGCTTACAAACCTATGGTTGGAGCAGGGATTGGTGGGATGGCTCATCTCCATTCGACTTGAAAGCTAGACTCTGAGATGCTGGTAGTCGGTGGGGCAGCCACATGTGACCTCTCCTGGTCTCTTGGGCTCCCTCACAACATGGTGGCTGAGTCCCAAGAAGGAGAAGAGCAGGTGTGGCATCACCTTATGGGCCATCCTTGAAAGCCATGAGGTGTCATTTGACCACCTTCCAAATGTCGTAATCACGAAGGCTCTCCCAGTCTCCAGGGAAAGGAAATAGATACGCTCCCCGCCCCCATGTCTTGAAAGGGAAGTGCCTCCATTCTAGAAGAGCATATGGAACTTGAATGCTTTCTGTGGCCATTTCTGGAAAATGCACTTTGCCACAATGGTCCAAATGCAAATTTCACTGATAGCCCAGATCTGTTCCTCCCACAGACTTCTCCATGTCAAAAAAGCCTTGCTGTCCACCCCCAGGCACTAGAGACAGAACTGGTCCTTCAGAAGGCCCCTGCCTGAGGGCCCTCAGTGGCCAGCTCCCAGTTAGAATCCCCCATCACTGAGCCAGGCTACCCTGCCTGACCCTGGACCTATTTATACAACTCACTCTTGCCCCCTTCTGTCCTCTCTCCACATAGCTGCAGAGTCAGTGTTAGAGATATAATTCTCATTATCCTTCATCCAAATGAAAGTGGTCTCCCTTCTTCTCAGCCTTTATCCCACATCATAATTATGCATTTGTCTGTTTGCTTGCTTATTAATCTCTTCCCTTGCCCCTGCTCCTCCCCCTCCCCCTCGCCCCCTAACAACTCACCTTGGCTGGAAACCTCGGGAAGCCAGGGGCATGGCAGGAGGTCAGTAACCATCTAGAGGAGAGAGGAAGGGAGAAAGAGGGATCCAGCTGGGAAAGGAGAGGGGGGAGGGAGGGAGGGAGTTGGGGTGTAGGTGGGATGGAGTGAAAGAGGGAGGAAGGAGTGGGGATAGGTGGGAGGGAGGGCTCAAGGAGGAGGAAGACTTCTGCTGGGGAGCAAGTAATCTGGGGATCCCTGAGGTCTGGGTAGTTCCAGCTATGCCATAAGGGATCTCTGGCCTCAAAACCCCAATGGTGGCCTCTGAGGCTTGAGCCTTACAGGATGGTCCTCACCAGGGTTGAGGCAGGCTCATGGGAACAGGGGCCTGCACTGGGTCTTGAGGCC
>JAKSZT010033094.1:662496-749426 GCA_026826555.1 Tolypeutes matacus
TTGAGGCAGGCTCATGGGAACAGGGGCCTGCACTGGGTCTTGAGGCCTCCGCTGCATTTGAAGAGGTGAGTGGGGCTGGCTCCCACCTTACAGGCCCAGGCTCTGCCTATTGAGTTACACCTGCTGCCCTCACCTGGGGCTGCCTTCACCACTCAGAGCCTCAGTTTCTTCACTGGTGACATGGGAGAATTAAGGTGGCCTCACAGGGCCACAGAGAGTGTCTAGAGCGCCCCCCCACACACACACGTACCCTAGTTCCATCCACCCTCCCCTTCAACAAGGGGAGCTCACTTGTACCCCAGCTGCCCACGTCATCGGCTGGCAGGAGAAGGCATGCCATTCCTACTTGCTACCTGAGGGCCGGTGCCTCAAAGGTGTTCAAAGTAGGAAAGTAGGAAAGAAGCCAGGATCCAACTCAGAGCTTTTTTTTTTCAAATTAATTCTTCCTTTTGCATACACTTTCCCCACTTATAACAGAACTTCCTTTTCTAAATTATTCTTTTTTCTTTAAAAATGCAGAAACTAGATGGTGAAATCTATGTCATGCAGTGATACTAGAAGGAAATGGAGGGAAAGACCTAATGCAGCATGATCCTGGGGCTTTCCCTCCAGAAGAAAGCATTCATTACTCTTGGTCAGCTCCTCATGGTTCAAAGATGGCTGCTGTCTGCCGAGTCTCACACATGCATCCCAGGCAAACCTAATAAATTCTCACTCTAAAAGCCAACCCATTTCTGATATACTGCATTGGCAGCCTTTAGCAAACTAAAACAGAGAGGAAGGGAAGGAGTGGGGTTAGGTGGGAGGGAGGGAGAAGAGCTAAGTCCCCCAGAGTTGTGTCTGTAGATATGCCTTTTTCGTGAGGTCACGCCCCTCCTAGGGCAGCCCCTGACTGGTGGAAGTGGGCCTAAGAGGCCGGCCCCATGTCTCCATTTGGGGCAGCTCGAGGTCCTGAGCTTCTCCGCAGCCTCCATGGCAGCCCACTTCTCCAATGCCGCTGGCCCTTCCATCCCTGGGTGTGTCTTCCAGAGCCTCCCCAACAGCCCTTTGACCCCTCTCAGCATCTCTCTCCAGGGGTGCTGTGCTGCCACCTGCTCTCCCCAGCTACAGTGAGTATTTATCTTCCTTGGTGCATGGACACATTTCAAATCATTTATTTTGCCCATGGCTGCCTCAATGTACAGGCTTGTAGCTGGCCCTAACCCCAAGCTAAATCTTGACCCAGACACTTACCCTGAGACCCCAGGCTGAGTCTCAGCCCCAGACTTGACCCTGACTCCAGGTGGCCCTCACGCCAGGCTGATCGCTGATCTGCAGAGGCTTCCCTGACCATGCCCTGCCTTTTGGGGACCTCAGGCAGTGAAGCTCTTTCAGGGGGTCCCATGGCTCAGCTTTGGTGGGCAGCGGGAGGGTGTGGAGACTGACATGTGCTCAGAGGCAAGGTTGGTCTCCCTTCCCTCCCAAGCTTCGATTTCTCCTGTATCAGGATGGGGGTACGGGTGCAAGCACCCAGCCCCAAGGCCTCGAGGCCAGCCAGTGGGGTCTTTCTGTTGGGGAAGCAGCTCCCCTGTCCCCCTGTCACCCAGGTGCCCACCTGCTTGCTCTCCAGTCCTTGCACGGTCAGTTCCTGTTAGAACCAGGGCCTCCTGCTCAGGAGAGACTTCTGGGCTGGCCCAGACAGGAGGACAGATGGATGGGTCTGAGCACACTGCAAGGCCAGGGGGCTTAACTCACGTGAAGACATCTCCCACCACCTGAATTCCTGGACAAGGAAGCTGAGGCTCAGAGTCACAGCCAAGGGGAGGGAAACAGTCTCAGGCCTCAGCTCTCCCCAGCTGTCAGCTGGCATCCCTGGTAAGCACAGAGGTCTGATGAGACCCCCCAACCCTCATGCTGGCTCTGCCCCCCACTCACCCACTATGTCATCTTGCAGGAAGTGGCTGACACCCATTCCTTTCCATGACCTAGCAATCCCCACTTTAGCAGGACAGCTGGACATTCGCCCCTGCCCCTCCACACCTCTCGCTCCTCTTACCAGGTGGTCCTCCCTCCCTAGCCCAACCCCCTGCCAGACTGCACCCAGCAGTCCTCCTTCTCACCTGTATTTGAGCCAGGACTTCTGTAGGTCACACCTTTGCCTGTTGATCCAAGCTGCACCACAAGGATCACTGGCAGCCAGTCTTTGGGAAGAAAGCATCACCTGATGATGCCTTGATTTGAATATTTTCACAGCCTTGAAACTGTAAGCTTGTAAATGAATAAATCCTCACTGTTAAAAAACCTTTATGATATCTGCTTTGAGCAGCTTAGCAGACTAGGGCAAGTGTGGTGGCCAGGAGACACCCCCTCCACCCCTGGCCTTTAGCACAGGCTGTTCCCTCTTCCTTTCCATTCCCTCTTTGCTTCCTTGGCAGCTTTCCTGGACCCCAGAGCAGGTCACAGCTGAATCACAGGCTTCTGCAGTACAGCCCACTTTGGCAGGTTTGTCTGTGGGATCCTTTGATCTGAGGCCCTGTCATCAGCAGCAGGGTCCACCGCTATGCAGGTGATTGGAGTCTGGCACGCAGCAGATAAACCGCGGGCACCTCCTGCAGACAGCCTACTCCCGCCCCACCCCAGCTTGCAGCCGGGTTCAGCGCTGGTTCCGGGGTACCGGGGTGTGCCTGCCCCATCAAATCTCCATGCCTCCAGTGTCTGAATCCTCTCTCAGGCCCAGAATAGCCTCCTGCAGCCCCTTTCCTGCCCTCGCTGGCCCTTGAGCCCGGGCTGCAGCCACTGAAATCTGTGTTATTTCACCTGCTGGATTCCGGCATTCCAGTGCAGGGCTGGGGAAGGTCATAAAAACCTTGTGGTAACCTATATATTATTTTTATGCCGGTGCTTAACACGGCCTCCTAGACACATGTGCGGGAGCGCGGTCGTAAATCAGGCCCCCGAGGTCCGCTGGTGAGCGCGTGCAGGGGTTGTAGCGGCAGCTCACACGTGAGCTCGACTCCCGTGGCCGCCTCGGGGAGCCAGGCTGCGGGGCTGGTGGCCGAGAGCCCCTGGCCTGGGTCTGGGGTCCAGCTGCTGGCAGTTTCCCCTCGCCTCCCACAAAGCTGCCCTGAGTGCCGGGGGAGGGGGTGGGAGGCCGCGGGCAGGGCTGGGAACAGCCGTCTGCGTAATTCTGAGACCAGGAACCCTGAGGCAAAGCTCATTCTGAATTTGGCAACAGTGTGCGCTTGTGTGTGTGTGTGTGTTCTCCTGATTATGTGTGTGTATGTATGCACATGTGTTGTCCTATGTGTGCATGTGGGTTGCCCTGTGTGTATGCATGTGTGTGAATGTGCACGTGTGCAGGAATGTGTGTTTTCCTGCATGTGTGTATGTGCACATGTGCATAAGTGTGTTGTCCTGTGAGCATGTACATGTGTGAATGTGTGTGTGTGTTGTCCTGTCTGTGCATGAGTGTGTGTCCTCTTGCGTGTGCATATATGTGAATGTGCATGTGTTCAGAAATGTGTGTGTTCTATGCATGGGCATCTGTACATGAGTTCATTGTCCTGTGTGTATGTTCATGTGTGAGTGTGTGCAAGAGTGTGAGTATGCGAGTGTATATGTGTGTGGGTAAGTGCATTCTCCTGAGTGTGTGCATGTGTGTGAATGTGTGTATATAAGTGTGTGCACATAGGAGTGTTCTGCATGTGGGCATGTGTGTGTTGTCCTGTGTGTGTGCAGGAGTGTGTGAGTGTGTTTGTGTGTGTGTGAATGTGGCTTGACTAAAGGCCACATTCCTGTGTCCCCAGCGCTGGAGGGGGCCACAGTGTCTGTACAGGACTCTTTCCCAATATGAGTTCCAGATTCCAGAGCCTTCCACCTCAGTGGGCTCATCCTCATCCCTTACATGGTATGGTTCGTCAGTTGGCCCATTTGCTGCCTACTGAGTGGCTTGTCTCCCCTCTTTTCTCTGCTGTGGAAGCACCACCCCCTGGGCATCCCTCTCTGGGCTCCAGCAACTAGCATGTCTCCTGGCCACCACACTTGTCCTAGTCTGCTAAGCTGCTCAAAATGGGTTAGCTTTGTCCTTCCTTTCTGCCTTATTGCTTCGCCCCTCACCCCTCCCCTGCCCACTACCAGGAGTTTCTTATAGCAATTATTACTGCAACTAGTCTTTGCAGCTTCCCTTCCCCATCACCTGCCCCGTTGCCCCCAAGGCCCCCTGCCATCATTTGTCACCTTTGCCATTACACTAATCACCATCACAGATGCAGGCACTCCACCTCCTTCTCCACTGGCCTGACATGGTGACCTTCCCTCCCTGCCTCACCTGGCCACTCTGCTGCCCAGGAAATGCTCTGAGTGGAGGTCTGTGGTTCAGGACAAGGCCTTGGCTGAGGGACCCTCACCCCACCTTGATTCTAGGCAAGTTGGAGTCTCCTAGAAAAAAATGTTCTTTTCTTCCCAGTCCGACCTTGACCCCAGGCTGAGCCCCGCCCCTGATTTAGCCCTGCCCCTGGCTGAGCCCCACCCACAGCCTGCACCCAGACTCCAGACTGAATCTTGCTTCTTGGCTGAGCCCCATTCCCCTAACCTAACCTGGCTGAGGCCCGCCCCCTAGCTGAGCCCCACCCCCTGGCAGAGCCCCACCCAGGCTAAGCCCTGCCCCCTGTCCGAGTCCTACCCAGACTAACTCCTCCCGTTGGTTGAGCCCAGTACCTGAGGTCTGTGCCCAGACCCTAGGCTGAGCCTTGCTTCCAGGTGAGTACCACCCCCAGGTGAGCCCTGAGCCCAGGCAGAAAAAGCTGGGGCAGGGAGACGGTTGAGGTGAAACTCCAGATGAGAACTGCAGACAGATAGGTGTGAGGGCCAGGGGCCAGGAAAGGGAATATTCCTTCCTGCAGAGAGAGTCCCCACAGTTGCCTTGAGGGGTGTGTTGTGTGTGTGTGAAGGCAGGGGGCATGGGGCACCAGGCTGGCTTCCCCTTCTTACCCTCATCCACCCGCAGCCCCTTCTAGTCTCCTGCTTCCCCTTCCCATGAAGTATTCATTTATTATCCAAATAGCCCTCTGGGCTGGAGCAACCCCCCTCATCTCAGGCTGACCCGCACTGTCACAGGGTTAGAAGTGCAGGAGCCTCTGGCCATGAAAGCAACCCAGGTCCCTTCCCAATTGTATCACTTGAGGATGTGGGCCAAGTGGCCCCCTTCAAAGTCCTGAGAGTGGCTGGTGAGGGACCTCCAGGAGGCTGAGAGCCTGACAGCCAGGGCCTGGGTCCAGCGCAGACCCACTCCAAGATGAGGACTTCGTCTCCCCTTCACCCTCCCCTCAGTCTTCCTCCTGACTCTCCATCTCCCTCCAGGAGGGCTGGTGTACTGGACTGAATTGTGCCCTTCACAAAGTCATGTTCAATCCTGGGTTTGAACCCACTTGTAAGTAGGATCTTTGAAGATGATATTGGTTAAGGTGAGTTCAAACTGAGTGGATGTGTGTGTGATGGTTTGAAGCTGGATGGAAGTCAGAATAGCATGTTCTTAAAGTTAATCCATTCCTGTGGGTGGGGACCCATTGTAACTAGGATCTTTGGGTGAGTAGGATCTTAAGTTAAGGTGTGATCTACCTCATTCAGGGTGAATCTTAATCTTCTTACTGAAGTCCTTTATAAGAGAATGAAATTCAGACAAAGAGAGAGAAAGCCATGGAAGCAAGAAGCTGGAAGCAATGAAACCTGGAAAAGAAGGAGAAACCAGCAGATGCTACCATGTGCCTTGCCATGGGGCAGTGGAGTCAAGGATCAGCAGCAGCCAGGCTTCGAGAAGAAAGTATCACCTGATGATGCCTTGATTTGGACATTTTCCCAAATCAAGCTTCAGAACTGTAAGTTTGTGAGTTAATAAATCCCCGTTGCTAGAGCCAACACATTTCTGGTATATTGCATCTTGGCAGTCCATCAAACTAGAAGAGTGGGTCCTAATCCAATAGATCTAGAGGCCTTGGAAGCAGAGGAAATTGGACACAGTGAACAGGAGCCAGGGGGAGACAGAAGGAGACAGATGACTGTGTGATGGAGGAAGAGACTGTTGGGTTGGGCAGCAAGCCCCCACCAGATCGCCCCAAGGGAGGACTGGAAAGTAAGAGACTAGTAGACGGTGACAAGTAGGACAAGGAGGAGTAGATCCTTCCAGAGCAAAGGCCCAAGGTGGTGGAAGCTTGGAATGAAACTCTTAAGACCTGTAAGATGAGTGCGTCGGTAGCACGGGTTAAGAGAGGCAGGGCCAGATGCGGGGCTTTTGATGCCAAGCCCCCACCTTCCCGGGCTTGGGGCGGATGCGATGCGGATGTGCAGGCAAGTGGGAAGGCACTGGGCTGACAGATAACGCTATCTGTGCTCCGAGGTGCTGCAGAGGAGGCGCTATCAGTGCTGGTGGAAGGACCAGGCTCCTCCAGAGATAGGGACAGGCGGCTGGCGCTGACACCTGATAACGCAGCCCTCACATCCTGGCCAGGGCTGGGATGCAGGGCCCACCCAAGCCCTTCACCCCTGGGGTCTTCCTGCTCTCTGGGCCATGGGCACCTGGGCCAGGTGACACCTAAGCCATGAGTGCCTGGGCCATCGGCAATAGCACGGGTGCCTGGATTATGGGAACCTGGACAATAACGTGTGTCTGGGCCATGGGAAATGGGGTATGGGCACCTGGGCCATGAGGACCTGTGCCATGGGAAATTGCATGGGCACCTGGGCTGAGGGCACCTGGGCCATAAGCACCTGGGCCATGGGCAATAATGTGAACACCTGGGCCATGGATGCCTGTGCTGTGGGCATCTGGGCTGAGGGCACCTGGCTGTCGGCAATTGCGTGGGCATCTGGCTAATCCAGGCCTGCACCCTGATCTGGTGGGTGTGGAAGGTCTTACCAGGTAATCCTGGCCATGACAGGGGAGGGCAGGGCAGGGTTGCTTGGACAGGACTGGCCAAAGTTGCCTGTGTGGTGAGGGTGGAGGAGGCAGCAGAGATTAGCTCTGCAGGAAAAGCGTAAAACATTATGAAACACATTGGGTTGTAATTCAGAGCAAATGTTTGGGTGTTGGGAGCTGAAGCTTAAACCGAGGTGGTGGGAGACTCCTCCCCAATTGGAGGGAGGCCTTATCTCCCTTACACCTGCCACCCCAAACCCTGCCATGGCTGGGAACCTGGGACCCTGTGGGCTGGGGTCCCTTGTGCCCTCTCCACAGGTCTGAACCCATTGCCGTCACCCCACCCTGAATTCCCAGCAGTGGAGGCACCTCATGCAGATAGCCCCTTCTCCACCCATGTCCACACCTCAACGGGTGGCCAAAGGATTCCCTGGGGCACCTCTTTTGAGTCCAGACTCCTGTTGTGCAGTGTCTGACACTCAGGGGCCTGGGTTCCAGGATGGGGAACCCCCACCGCTGCTCCTGGAGACCCCCAAGGACTCAGCCCACAGGGAAAGCAGGTGTGGGTGGGGCCAGCAGGTCCCCATCCCCGCCCAGTCCCTCTCTGACCACTATGGGGCAGCTGAACTCAGGCCACGGTACCAGCACTGGTCTCTCCAAAACCCATGCATTCAAGGGGCTCAGCACTGCCCCCCCCCGCCCGCCGTTCCCTCTCTTTCCTGGGCCTCAGCCTCCCATCAGGTATCTAGGAGGTCTTTGAAATCCACCTTGCTAGGCATTCCCTGGGAAATGGAAGGAGCATCTAGGCGGGTGGCTCCCCGACAAGCCTTCCCTGCCCACCATCTCCCGGCTGCACAGAGGCATTTTACAAGGACGTTGGAGGTGGTGTCGTCCTTCCACTCCACTTCACTTTATTACAAAAGGAAGAGGAGAGTGAAAGAAAGGAAAATAAATGAGTGGCTCCCACAAGGACCACCCACGCTGGCTGGCAGGCTGAGCTGTGGACAGGCTGTGCCCCAGCTGGCACTGCTGCAGCCCCAAACTGCCTGTAGCCCTGGAGAGGCCTCCACGGGCCTGGGTGAGGAGGGGATGGCCGGTGCAAAGTGCCATGCTTGGGGGGCCTCCAATGTTGGCCCCCCAACTCTGCAGGCAGTGTGGCTGGGCCCTCTTGCCGTATCTGCAGTAACCACTGTTGGTGATCACAGGGTCCTGCGTGGCCTCCACCCGGCTCCTGGCCATGGACTCTTCCCATATATCACCTGTCCTCCCTGCCTCCTGAACAATGGGGAGATGGGGTCTGCAGGCATTTTGGGTGTCTATTTGCACTTGTCCTCCCCCACCTCCACAGCAGAGTTTTGCCAAGTTTTGGTTGGAGCTTGGGTGGCTAAAATATATGTTCTGAGATCCCACCCCCAGTCCCCCAGGCCTTCTCCAAGAAAAGGTTGAGGCCCCCCAGGCCTAGAGTAGAGGAGGTGTTGGTGGAGTGCTGATCTGATCAGGGACCCTGCCAGCTCCCCACCCATGCCTCCGTGCCCTCTGCCTGGCCTTGCCTGGCCCCAGGAGCTGTTCCCTTCAAGGACTCCCCCTCCTCCTCTGCATAGACCCCTTGATTGGGCAATAATATGTCTTTGCTGGGCTTGACCACCTCCCAGGTTCCCCAACATGACCCTTGAAGGCCCCAGGTGGGGAGGCTAGACCCACGTAACAGTGGGTGAGGATCAAAGGGAACTGGTCCTCACCCACCCTCCCCACTGCACTTGTGAATTTGACAGAATTCAGGAAACTGATCACCCTCACCCAGGGTAGGTCTGGGAATCCTTGAGAGCGAGGGAGGGAGGCAGGCAGGTGGGAGGAGGGAGATCTGGCCCTAGGGTCCCTCTCCCAACTGGGAGTGAGCCATGCCTGGGTCCAGCTTCCTGCTCCTCCAGACTCCAGGGAGAGTTCATGCTATGGTGTCTGCTTCATCAGAGTGGGAGAGGGTTGGGGGAAACCCAGAGCCCCCACCCCAGTCCCAGGAAGTCCGTCCCCAACCCTTCAGAGGGAGACAATGGTTTGTGGACACTGCTGGAAAAAATGTTCTCATTGTGAACATAAACAGGCGGCCCTGACCGCCACCAGATGTTCCTGGAAAATGTTTAGGATCCGAGTCAACATACGAAATTCCCATCAAACTTTTATTAATCAGAAGGCATTCTTTGTCAAGCCCTATCCCCCCTGGATGTCGGCAGGCGCCCACTTGCGCTGCATTCCTGCGAGTGAGCCTGGGTTTCCGTTCCTGCTCGCCCCCGGCCTGTCCCGCCTACCTCCCACCCCTGGGACAGGCAAAGATGGGTTCGGGGGTTCCAGGAGGTCAGCCAGAGGGCATGCGTGCCACCCAGCAGTGTCCAGCATGTCAGGAGGCCAGTCAACGCAGCCTGAGGGTTCATGTGACAAGGTGCCCAGGGGAGTGGGGCCTCCCCTGGGTTGTTGACTCCCCCCAACCCCTGTGTTTGGTAGGAAGCAGCCCTTCCTCCTTCCCCTCCACCCTCGTTCCCCGTGTGCCTGGACAGGGCTCTGTGATGCTGTGGCCAGCCCTTTCCAGAGGTTCTGGACAGCACGCAGCGGTGATCTCTTTTATGGGGTGGGAGGCTCATAAAGAACCAAGAGCCCCACTTAAGAGCTGAGAAGCTTGGCCAGCTCCCGGCACAGAGAGGACGTGGGCATGGAGGGGGGGGCAGCAGAGTCCTGGAAGGGGTCTCCAGAAATCACCCCTTCTGGAATAAACCAGCATAGGGGTGGGACCCTCAGACCCCAAGCTGCCCCCCCCAGCCCCCACCCCTCCTCTCTCCACCACAGGATACCCCTGCTTCCTGTTGCATCCATGCCAGAGCAGGAGCTAAACCAATGCTTATAGGATGAGGGAATGGGGGTGGGTAGGCATTCCTTCTCTCCTGGGTCCCCAAGAGGCACTGGGGGTCACAGATTTCTTGGTGGGGAGGGTCTAGGGAGGGGGAGGGGAAGCAGGGGAGGGAGTTAACACTTTAAATCCACAAAGATATAGCGGCTGCTCTTTCTTTTTAATTGTACGGATGTATATAAGTATTTTTTGCCAGTTCTGGATTTCGAACTAGGGCTAAGGAAGGGGTAGATGGAGAAGTGTGAGAACAGGGCTTTTTCCCCACCCCTTTCCCCCAGCCACCCACCACTCTCTGAGCAGGGCTGGGGAGGAACTGGGCACTGGCCCCCCTCTGGGCCTCGGTTGTCCCTTCTGTCAAGGGACAGGGGTAGCGGCCCGGTCCTGCCCCCACAGTGACCCTCCATGTGGGCAGTCCTTCCCGGCGCCTCCCTCCAGCCCCTGGCCCCGCCGTGGCCTTGGCAATGGCTTCCCCAGGGCGGCCAGCCGGAAGGTCAGGGCGCGTCCTCTGGCGGGGCTGTTGCACTCCTGGGGCTGCGGTGGACACTCCCGGTGAGACCCCGCCTTCCTGTCCCCAGTCCCGACCTTATCTAGGCCTCTGCTGGCCACGGCCGCTCCTGCTGACTCATCGGGACTGGAGTGCTCTGCCGGCCTCTCTGAAGATGAATGGCCTGGCCCGGGAAAGAACAAAATGTGATCTCCTCCTGGGGTTCTGTGCTGGCCACAGCCAGTGTGCAAAGCATCATTCCTTACGGGGTGGGTCTGCTTTGCTCGTTAGGCCGCAGTGGAGAGTTGAAACCAGGGGCCTGGGTGTGTGAGGTGGGGGGAGATGGGATGGGGAGGAAGCTGTTTTTGTGATTAACAGGGACGGGACTCCTCTGAGAGGCTCAGCTGAACCTGCCCCCAGCCCGCCTCCAGCCTGGGCCACTGGGGAGAAGTGAGATGTCCAGCTGGCGAGTGGGATGAGGAAGCCTTAGTTTCCCCTTCTCCAGAGATGCTGGGGAGGTGGAGACCTGGCAGAGAAAGGTGGGGCAGGGGGCTTGCTGAGGACCAGGACTGGGAGCCAGCAGCTTGGGGACGTTTGTAGCTGCCCCTGTCCTCCCCGACAATCCCCGCTGTTTCCCACTGTTCCTTGGGCCACTGCCCTGCTTCTCCCTAGACTCCAAGACTCCCTGCTGGCCCCTCTCCTGCCTGAGTCCACACCCATGGGTACTCTGCAGGCAGCAGAGTGATGCATTTATTTTGCTAAGGAGGTCCTGGGCCCCTTGGGGGGTGCCTCCGCAGCCCTGCTCTCCCTGCCTGAAACCATCTTGGGGGCTTCTCCTAGCACAGTTTATATCCTGCCCCAGCCCTGCCCAACTCCTGCCAGCTTTTCCAAGGTGTGAGTGGTGAATGAAACCTTGTGAACTGCAACTTGGAAGTTGGCCGGAATGTAGGGACTTGCTGGAGCTGGGGACGCAGGCCCCTTTCCAAGGGAATTTAACATTGTCTTGGGGATTCCCTCTTCAAGTTCTCTGGGGACAACAAAGGCATGGAAATTCCTTTACGAGTGAGAGGGTGGATGGGTGGGCCAGTGGTGGAAGTGTGTGAGAGCAGGTGATGGTGGGCAGGGGGTAGGTTGGAGTCTGTGTGGGGGGATGAGAGTTGGTAAGGATGGGAGGGGGTGTGGATCTGGGTGGATGGGAGAGGGTGGGTAGACAGGCATGTGTGAGGGTGAAGGTGGGCAAGGGGTAGGGGTGTGTGAGAGCAGGTGAGGGTGGGCAGGGGGTGGGTTGGAGTGTTTGGCGGGGGAGCGTGAGAGCCTGTGAGGATGGGAGAGTGTGTGAATATGGGTGGGTGTGGGAGGGGTGGGAGGCCACAGTGGGGGTGGGTGGGGGTCTTTGCATGCGTTCATTGAAGCTTAGCTCTGGTTCTTCTTTAGGTCACAGCAGGCCCATAGTCCATCACCAGCACTTATTAAGCACTGCAGTATGCAAGGCCCCTGGGGCTGTCATGAGTAAGCGTAGATCCCAGCCCATGGAGGAGATGGAGGTGGAGAAGGGACTGACCCCCAGGTCTGCACTGCATGTCCCCACCATCCTCCCGGGTTCTCTGAGCCTCGGATTGCTCCCCTATCTGTGGAATTGCTGGGAGCCTGGAACCTTCCCTGGCTCCCAGACTCTTTGCTTGTCCAGGATGAGCACGGCCTGCTACTGGCACACACACGTATTTATGTGGATGTATTTAAATTCTCCATTAGCTTTGTGGACACTAACACATCTCCAGACCCTCTGGTCTCCTCTCCTGGCCTAGGCACCTCCTCACCCCACAATGGGGTCCAGGAGTGAGGAGGGAGGGGCCAAACAGGAGGAGGGGGTGGGAAGTCTGGCCAGGGTAGGGGGAAGGGGCTCACAGAGTGAGCAGCAATAGCAGGAGGGGCTGCAGCAGCAGCACCAGGAGCGACGGGGAGGCCTCGGCATCCTGGGTGGCTGCGATGGTCTCCGCGATCCAGTCAGAGAAGTGGGAGATGCGCGTGTAGAGGTTGGGGGCCGAGCTGGGCAGGCACACCCGGCCCTGGCTCATCACCCCGAGCTGCAGCCATGTGTGGTTCACCTCGCAGACCAGAGGGCCCCCAGAGTCGCCCTGAGGAAAGGAGGAGTTTGGGTGGGTGGCAGGCGCCGCTTGGGTCTGGGCCAAGGAGTCTCCCACCCCTCACATTTCATGCCTAATTCAAAGTGGGGTCTCACTCCCACCTGATATGACAGGACCCTGCTTCCCAGAGGCCCCCTCTGAGCACAGGGCTGCCTCTCACCCCTGGAGACCTTAGTGACTGGCCTTGGGGCTCCTGTGCACTTCCAAGAGGAGAGGCCTTCCAAGGAACAGTCCCCCTTGTAAGGAGCTCGGAATGTTTATCTCAGGAAAGGTCTTCTAGAGGCTGGCAGCTCTACCTTCCTGGAGTCACCTGCTCTCAGCCAAAGGATGTCCCTAGGTGGCTCTAGGGGCCTATTTGGGGAGGGTTGGAGGTGAGGGCTGTAGGGGGTTGTGGGGGGCAGTGGGGGGAGGGCCACTCCTACCAGGCAGGCCATGGGGGCTGTGGGGGGCTGTGGGAGGGTGCAGAGAGCTGTGGGGGCTGTAGGGCCTGTGGGGAGCAGGGCGGCGCTCACCAGGAAGGCCATGGGTGCTATGGGGGGCAGTGGTGGTGCTCACCAGGCAGGCCATAGCGTTGTCCTTCCAATTGGCTGCACACAGGGTATCTCCATTGAAGGGGAGGTGTTGGCCCAGGTACAGCTGACAGTAGGAGTGGTTGACGATGAACATCTGGGCCTCCTGGAGGGTCTTCACAGGTTCATCTGTGTAGAGAGGGGCTGGTGCTAGGCGGCTGTGGTGTGGCCTCCTGGCTCCCTGCCAGTGCACCTCCTGGGAAAGCTGTCACTCATCTCAGGAGACCACACTGAGGGCCACTGCTTGGCTTTCCCTGTGGGGACTATGATGAGGGGATTGCTAGTGTGATCCCCATTTTATGGACAGGGAAACAGAGTCAGAGTTTAAACTGCCTTCCCAAAGCTTATGCCCAGCAAGCTACCGAGCTGGGACTCCAGCGCCTCACTTCTGCCTTGAAACCACTGGAGTGGGAAACACCCATCACCTGGGGAGAGAACAAGGTTGCCACAGGAACGTACAGCAAGACATAGCGGGTACAGACTGAGGGTCTCCTGAGGCCCTTGTGATACAAATAAAGTTAAGGCATCAAGTGTCTGTCTATGGCAGGCTGCGTGGGTAGGAGGTTCCTGGGGCAGGTGCTGGGAGGGGAGATGGCCCGGGGAGGCCCAAGAGATGCTCAGGGGAGGCCCAGGGGAGGCTTAGGGGGGCACAAAGGGAGGACTAGGAGAGGCTCAGGGGAGGCTCAGGGAGGACCAGAAGATGCTCAGGGGAGGCCCAGAGGAGAAACAGGAGAGGCCCAGGGGAGAAACAGGGGAGGCCCAGGGGAGGCTTAGGGGAGGACCAGAAGACCAGAAGCTCAGGGGAGGACTAGAAGCTCAGGGGAGGACTAGGAGAAGCCCAGGGGAGGCCCAGGAGAAGCCCTGTGGGGACCCAGACTGTCTGGTTTGCTTCCCTGTGTGAGGAGTGACTTGATCAGCCCCGGCCCAGCCCCAGCCATGGCAGCCTTTCTAGCCTCCATCTCCTTGATTAGGAAGTGAGGGGCCCTGCAGAGCGGGTACTGCCATGTAGGTGCAGGGGTGCTGGGCCTGGGTGGGGCTTGCGGTGTCCTGCATGTGTTGGTTGCCTCAGATCAGACTTGATGTCCCTGCTGGATCTTGTCTGGGGAGTCGGGGTCTTGGAGAGGGGTGGGGTGGGTAGGAACTCAGCACTTGGGGAGGACCATCTCGGAAATCCCCTCTCCTGAGTGTGGGATTCAGAGCCGAGGGACCACAGGTGATCTTCAGCCACGCTGATTGAGTTGGATGGTGTACAGCAGGCAGGGCCAGAGGTGGGCGGGGAGATGGGGGCCAGCAGGGACCTCCACCCAGGCTCCATGCCTCCACCCCAGGCCCAGAAAACCAGGCCTCTTGCTCACCCCTGAGCTGGAGTAGTGCCTTGGAAAGCTCCTTCTCTCTGCCCCCGCATCACCTCCATTGGCTCCTCCCCATTGCCCCCTACTCAGCCAAGTCCAGGGCTCACACCTCTCTCCAGACCCTCATCCCAGCAGGCCGGTGGGCTCCACCTTCCACCCTGCCTTCACCCACCCAGTAGGCCAGGAGCTTCTAAGAAAGACCTTGGAGACCCACCTGGCGTCTGGTGTCCAAGGGTGGGGGATGTGCCTGGTGAGGGTGAGCTCCCACGGTCTTGCCCCTTCCCTGCCCAAGCTCCTGAGGCCCCGGGGATCTCCCAGGGGCTGAGCCTCCACCCCATTGAGGAGACTTCAAAGAGGAGACACCAGTATCCTACATGCCTAACACCCTGACAAGTCTGGGGTGGGGCATTGAACCCTGAATTGACAAACCTTTCCCATGCTGGGCAGCGAGTTGGGGCTGGAGAAGAAGGCTACCTTCCCTCACAGCAGGTTGGTGGTGGGTGACCTCCTGGGTCCCTCGAGGTCTGGGACGGAGCTCCAGGCACTGTGCCCTTCCCCTTCTTCCCCTGCTCATCTTCCTGAAGCCTCAGCACCGCCCTGTCCCAGCCCACAGGCCACCTGAGATGCTTGTTTGGGGCTGTGCTTATCAGGCCCCTGCCTAGCCCTCACCTTTGTAATGCACCTGGCCCCAGCCTGTGACCCAGCACTCTTCCAGCGACTGTGCCTGCATCTGGAAAGTCGAGGCTGGGAGGCTGACGGGACCAACCATGGCCGAGAACTTCAGGGACCTCCTCAGCCGGACCAGAGCGATGTCTCCCATGAGCAGATACCCGGGCGTGTACGTGGGGTGCTGGATCACCTGCTTTATTTTGGTCTTCTGGCTCTTCCATGACCTCTTTTGGAGGTTAGTGTATCCCACGAGGACGCGCATTTTCTTGACTTTGATGGATCTGCAGTGAAAGGGGTGGGCTCACCTCATGGGCAAGTGTGCCTGGCAGCTCAGGTGCCAGGGAGACCTCCAGAGACCCCACCCCCTCGTGGCCTGGGGTCTGCAGAAGGTCCCACCTAGCTTCTCCCCCAGGCTTCCGCAGGGGTCCCCAGGCCCCCAGGGCATCCTCTAGCCTTGGCCATTTGCATCAACTTACCGTCTTCCCTGGGGTTGGGGACTCAGGGGACTCGTTCCCAGAGTGCCCCCTGCTCGTACCCCTTGTGCCTTCACATGCCCTTCTATCCCAAACTTTACCCCATTCATAGATCAGGAACAGCAGACAAGCAAACCGATGCAGGGACACCAAGAGGTTTGCCCAGGACCCCAGAGCTGCGCCAGGTATGAGAGGGAAGCCCACTTCTCGCCTGGGCTCCTCCATCTTTCCTGGGGGATGGGAACAAATCTCGATTGTGCACTGATCCCCCCACCCCCACCCCACCTGAGCCCCTGGCACCCCTGCACAGAAAGTTGGGCTGCTGGCACAAATTACTTTATATTCCATTGCTTTTTGAAAACATTCATGAAAAAGGAATTTTGGTCCAGGTGAAGAGGTCACATTTAAAATATTTTAAGATTTTTCCCACCAGCAGATCCTCCCCTTTTGCCCAGGATGGTGCCTTCTGCCCCTCATGCGCTGGGAATGGCGTTCTGTGAGGCCACCCACCAACACCCAGTGGGGGGCCCTGCCCCCCACCCCGCACCCCCACTCCCGTCCCTGCCCCCAGCCCCTGCAGACTCACTTGGTGAAGCAGTGGGCAGCCGTGAGCACCCAGCTGGAGGTGAGAATGGTGCCACCGCAGGTGTGGTAGCCCTGGTACTGCAAGCTGACCTGCCAGGGCCACCTGCCCGGAGGTGCATCCTGGCCTCTGGTGATCTTGCCTCCTACCTTTCTGGCACAGCTGCATACTAGGGGGTGGAAGGTGGGGAGAGGTGATGGGGGGATGGGACGAGGGGAAGGGGAGGGAGACTACTATGCTTCGTCAAAATGCAGTGTTCATGAGTTTTCCACCTTCAAGAGAAATCTGCTTTCTTCACACCAGGGCCATGGCCAGCTATCATCACCACCTTCCACGTGTTCCCCCATCTCCTGGGTTTCTGCAAAGAGCTGCCTGCACCTGCCTTCTCACCTCTCCTTCCTCCTGTTCATTCTGGGATGAGGTGAGATGGCAGAGGGGCAATTGCTCATCCAACCCCTGTCTGAGCCTCTAGAGCGGCTGCTGTCCCTCCATTTGGGGAGCTCTGAGGCTGGGGTGGGGTCCCCTGTCTCACCTGCGGGCAGCAGCAGCAGCAGGGACCACACCAGTGCACCCATGTGGGCCAGGGGCTGCTGCCCTGGGACAGCCCGGTGCCCCCCAGTGTACGTCTGTGCCAATGCCCCCAGGCTGACCCGGGCTGCGCCCCCTAGTGCCAGTGGCCTGGACCTGCCTTTGCACTCCTGCCACGAGTCCCTGGCTCTCTGGCAGCACATGTGGTCTCACCATTTATGATGTACAGGCTTTGTACATGTTTTCTAGATTGTTTCCCAGGCACTTGTTTTTCCCTGGTGGTGAGTGGTTGCTATTGTAAATAGTGTTGTTTTTAAGAGTATGTTTTCTGATGGTGTGTTGATGTATAAGATGCAAATGACTTCTGTATATTGATCTCACATCCAGCCACCTTGTTGAATTTCTTTAGAACTTCTCTTCAAATTTAGGGGATTAAAAATTATCTTTCCCATGGGACCGTATAGCATAGTGAACCTTGTTGTGGACGATGAGTGTGGTTAATATTACAAATATAAGAATGTTCTTCCATGAATCAGAACAAACGTATGTTAATATTACAAGATGTTAATAATGGGGTGATATTTGGGCAAAAATACATCTAAATGCAAGAGTGTCCTTTGTGAGCTAGAGCAGATGTACATCACTATTGCAGGGTGGTGGGAATGTGGAGACGCATGGGAAAAATACAACTGGGGTAACCTATGGACTGTGGTTAACAGTAATAATGTAATATTCTTACATCTATGCCAAAGATGTAATGTGTTGATAATTGGGGAGTATGAAAAATGTGTGTCAAATGTATGCTGTGGACCTGGTAATAATCGGATGATATTATCTCATAATCTGTTACAAATGTTCCACTGGGGTGTGGTGTGTTGATAGAGGGGTGTTGTTTGGGAATTCTGCACATGTGCATGATTGTTTTTTAGGTTTACAACTTCTGTCACAAAAATATATTTTAAAAATAATAATAGGGTGGATTTGGGGGGAAATACACCAAATATAAGATAAGGACTATAATTTGTAGTAAGACTTTGACAATATTCTTTCATAATTTGTCACAAATGTCTCATGACAATGCAAGGTGTTGGTGGAGGGTTGATTTATGGGACCCCTGTATGATGTTATGAATGTTTGCTTTGTAAGTTCACAACTTTTACTATCCACTTATTGTTTATGTATGTTCATGTATAAATGATATAAAAATAATATATAGTGTATAATAATAATAGTGTGGGTTGGGGGGAAATACTTTGGTTAGTAGTAATATTTTGAGAATGCTCTTTAATCATTAAACATGTGTAACAACAATGTAAGGTATTGGTGGGCGGGTGAGTTATGAGAGCCCTGTATGATATTATGTATGTTTGTTTAGTAAGTTCACAACTATTGTTATACACTTATTGTTTATGTATGTTCATGTATGAGTGATATACTTCAATAAATTAAAAAAATACATCTAAAGCAAACTGAGTATCATGAATAGTAATATATTAATATTTTTTCATCAATTGTAAAAAAAAAAAAAAAAGAGAATTATGGCAAGTTAAAGAAACCAAACACAAAGTACAGCATACGTTTTACTCCATTTATACAAATCATAAATATAAATAAATTTATAGGGATGGAATTAGATTATTGAGTATGTATGGCAGGGGAAGGATAGTGGGACTAGGAGGTGACTGCTAAAGGGTAAGGGGTTTTCTTTTTGGAGTAATGAAAATGCTCTGATATTGAGTGCAACAATGGATGTGCAACTCTGTGATTGATTTTACACTTTAGGTGGATTGTATGGCATGTGAATATGTCCCCATAAAATTGCATTAAAAATTATCTGATAATTTCTAATTGAATTGTTTTATGGTCAGAGACTTTGTCTATATGGTTCATGTCATTTGAAATGTGTTAAAAGTTATTTCATGGGTTAAGAGATGATCAATTTTTGTAAAAGTTCCAGGCCCACTTGGGCAGAATGTGCACTCTGTTATTATGGGTGCAGAATTCGTCGAGGCCCATCAGGTTAAGCTCAGGTGAATAGAACGATATAGGGATCAGGGATGACCCTCTCTCCAATGGGTTTCCCCTCAAAGTCTCCATATACTTAGACCAGCTTAATTTTGACTAATATTTGTAGGATGTATCTTTCCCCATGGTTTTGCTTTAGACTACTCTTTGTTCTGTTATTTTAAGTGTGTTTCTTAAAAAACACTTTTTTTGTGGGCTTCAAAATAATAACCCATTTGGCAACCTCTTTTAAGTGGTAAGTATAGTCCATTTGCATTTACTGAGCTCACTGATATATTTGGGCTTGCTTCTGCCATTTTATATATATATATATTTAAGAATTTATTTGGGAAATGGGGAAAAGAACAGAGCTTGCTGAGAAATGGGAGAGAAAGACAGAAATACACAAAGATTTGGTACTGGCTCCTCTAGGCAGAGAAAGCCACATTTTATATTTTGCTTTCCATTTTTACCAATTTTGGTGAGTCTTTTTTGTTCTTTCTTGACTTATTTAATGGAGATTTTTATTTTATGTCAATATTTCTTTTCCCCTTTTTGATTTCTCTCTGTATGTATATTGGTTTGAATTTTATATACACTGATTCCTTTCTTCTAATGTTGCCCCTTGAACTTTTTAATTGCGCTAATATATATAAACACAAAATTTCTCACTTAGACCATTTTTTAAAATTCTGCTTAAAAATCTCCAGGGGCTTTCAACATTTCTAAATAAATTCTAAATCCTTACTATGACCTAAAAAAGTCCTTAGCAATCTGGCCCCTGACTGCCTCTCCTTCCAAACTCTTTCCTTAGCTATTTTCTCTGTAGCTGTGCTTATCTTCTTGTTCCTTTTCTTAAAAAACAGCTTTTTTTGAGCCGTAATGTACAGACCACAAAAATGTACAGACTTACCTATGTAAGATGTACAATGCAATGATTTTTAATACATTTATACAATTGTGCAACCAACACCATAATCTAATTTTAGAATATGTTTATCATCCCTAAAAGAAGGAACCCATTAGCAGTTATTCCCCATGCCTGGCCTGCCCCCCAGCTCTAGGCAACCACTTACGTATTTTCTGTCTCAATAGATTTACCTATTCTGGACATTCCTTATAAATGGGATCATACAATAAGTGGTCTTTTGTGACTGGCTTCATTTGTTCATTTAGCATGTTTTCAAGGTTGATCCATGTTGTAGCAAACATCAGTATTTCATCCTTTTTGTAGTCGAATAATATTCCTGTGTGGGTATACCACATTTTAAAAAATCCATTATCAGTTGATGGACACTTGGTTGTTTCCACTTCTTGGTTATTATGAATAGTGCTGCTATCATAAAAAATTAATGGATGTATGTTTACATTTCTCTTGGGTAAATAACTAGGAATGGAATTGCTGGCTTATATGGTAATTCTATGATTAGCAGTTTGAGAGACTGCCGAGCTATTTTCCAAAATGCCTGTCCTGTTTTCCATTCCCACCAGCAGTGCATGAGAGTTCCAGTCTTTCCACATCCTTGCCAACACTTGTTCACAACTGTCTTTTTTATTAGAGCCATTCTAGTGGGTGTAAAGTGATATTGCAATCTAGTTTTGATTTGTATTTCCCCAATCTCTAATAATGATGTGGAGCATCTTTTCATGTGCATATTAAACCATGTTTAAGTGTATACTTCAGTGGTATTAATGACAGTCACATGTTGTGCTACCATCACCACCATCCATTATCAAGACCTTTTCAGGATACCAAACAAAAACTTTGTACCCATTAAGCAAAAACTCACATACCCCTCTCCCCTGAGCCCTTAGTAACCTCTAATCTACTTACTATCTCTATGAATTTGCTTATTCAAGATATTTCACGTAAGTGGAATCATATATTTGTCATTTTGTGTCTGTCTTATTTTACTCAATATAATGATCTTCTTGTTTCATTTTTTAAAATACAACTTTTTAAGATATAATTTACAGATCACAAAATTCACCTGTTTTAAGGTGTACAATTCAGTGATTTTTACTATATTTATACAGTTGTGCAATCAACATGATAATCTAATTTTAGAACAGATTGTAGCATGTATCAGAATTCCATTCCTTTTTACAGATGGGTAATATTCCATTGTATACATATACCACACTTTATTTACCCATTCATTCATTTATTCATGGACACTTGGGTTGCTTCCACCTTTTGGCTACTGTAGTTAATGTTGCTAGGAATATTTGAACATCAGTTCAAGTCCCTGTTTTCAATCTTTTGGGTATATACCTAGAAGTAGAATTGCTGGATCATATGGTAATTCTATGTTTAACTATTTGAGGAACCCCCAAAGTGTTTCACACAGTGGCTGCACCATGTACGTTGCCACCAACAATGCACAAGGGTTTAAATTTCTCCACATCCTCACCAACATTTGTTCTTTGTGTTTTTAAAAATTATAACTATTCTAGTGGGTATGAAGTAGTATCTCATTCTGATTTTGATTTGCATTTCCCTGATGACTTATGGTGTTGAGCATCTTTTCATGTGCTTATTGGCTGTTTGTGTATATATATATATATTCTTTTGAGAAATGTGTATTCAAATCATTTACCCATTTTTAAATTGGGTTGTTTGTCTTTTTGTTGTTGAGGTGTAGGAATACTTGATATATATATATATTTGGAGATCCCTGGGCCGGGGATTGAACCCAGGACCTCGTACTTGGGAAGCCAGTGTTCAACCACTGAGCTACCTGACTCCCTTCACTTTTTTGATAAAGAACTTGGATGCACAAAAGTTTTTAATTTTGATGAAGTCTATTTTTTCTTTTGTTGCTTGTGCTTTTGTTGTTATATCTAATAAATGATTGCCAAATCTAAGGTCCCAAAGAACTTCTCCTATGTTGTCGTATAAGAGTTTTATAGTTTTGGTTCTTATATTTAAGTTGCTGATTCATTTTGAGTTAATTTTGTGTATGGTGTAAGGTAGGTGTCCAATTCATTTTTTGCATGTGAATATCCAGTTTTCCCATCACCATTTGTTGAAGAGATGATTCTTTCCTCCTTGTTTTCTTGACATTCTTCTTGAAAATCAGTTGGTCTTAGATGTACATATTAATTTCTGACTCTCAACTCTACTCCATTGATCTGTATGTTTATTCTTATTTAAGTACCACCCTGTTTTGATTACTGTAGCTTTGTAGTAATGGTTTGCTTTATTAAAGAAATTGTGGGTTTACAGAACAATCATGCATAAAATACAGGATTCCCATATACCACCCTATTATTAACACCTTGCATTGGTATGGAACATTTGTTACAATTGACAAAAGCACATTTTAATAATTATGCTACTAACTACAGTCCATGGTTTAACTTAGGGTTCACTGTGTAGTGCAGTTCCATGGATTTTTAAAAAAATTTGTACTCTGTTACCGTATATACAGCTCAACATTTCCCCTTTTAATCAAATTAATATATATATTTCAGTCCTGTTAAATACATTCACAATGTTGTACAACATACCACTGTCTATTACCAAAACATTTCCATCATTCCAGATAGGAACCCTTTGCATTTTAAGTCTTAACTTTCCATTCCCTAGCCCCACCCCTTTCCCTGGTAATCTATAGTCTAGATTCCGACTCTGAGCTTGTGTAGTAAATTGTGAAATCAGAAAATGTGAATCCCTGACTTTATTCTTCTTCAAGTTTATTATGGCCATTTAGAATCCCTTGCAATTCCATATGAACTTGAGGATCCGTTTTCCACTTAAAAACAAACAAACACAAAACAACAGCTTTTGGGAATATTTTTTATTGTTACTGTGGTAACATATAAACAACATGAAATTTCCAATTTTAACCACTGCCTAGTATATAATCCAATGGTATTCATTACATTCACAATGCTATAGTACCATCACCACCATCCATTACCAAAACCTTTGCATTATCCTAAACAGAAACTCAGGACCCATTAAGCAGTAACTCCCTATTCCCCACTTACCCTCCTCTGGTAATCTGCAATCTATTTTTGACTCTATGAATTTATATGCTTTAGTTATTTAAAATATCATACAGTATTGGTCCTTTGTGCCTGGATTATTTCACTCACCATGATGTCTTCAGGGTCCAACCATGTTGTAGCATGTATGGGAACTTTATTTCTTTTTATGACTGAATAATATTCCACTGTATGTACCATTCATCTGTTGATGGACCCTTGGGTTGCTTCCACTTGGAGCTATTGTGATTAATGTGGACAATGATCTGTTTGAGTTCCTGTGTTCAATGCTTTTAGGTTTATACCTAAAAGTGGGATGCTGGGTCATATGGTAATTATATACAAGCATTACCTCGTTTTATTGTGCTTCACAGGTATTGTGGGTTTTTTTTTTTTTTTTGGTTTTTTGTTTGTTTGTTTGTTTGTTATCAATTGAAGGTTTGTGGCAACCCTGCACCAAGCAAGTCTATCAATGTCATTTTTTCCCAATAGCATGTGCTCATTTCGTATCTTTGGGTCACATTTTAATTAAAGTCTGTACATTGTTTCTTTGCCATAATGCTATTGCATGCTTAATAGACTATGGCATTGTGTAAATATAACTTTTATAGGCCCTGGGTGACCAAAAAGTTCTTGTGACTCACTTTATTGTGATATTCATTTTATTGCAGTGGTGAAATCTAACCTGCAGAATCTCTGAGGTGTGCTTGTACTTAACTTTCTGAGTAAGTGCAAAACTGTTTTCCACAGTACAACAGTGCACAGTGGTTCCTAATCCTCTTGAACACTTGTAATTTTACATTTGTAAAATGTAATAGCCATTCTAGCAAGTGTGCAGTGGTATCTAATTGTTGTTTTGATTTGCATTTCCCTAATGGCTAACAACATTGAACATCTTTTCATGTGTTTATTGGCCATTATTGTATCTTCTTTGGAGAAATGTCTATTCAAGTCCTTTGGTCATTTTAAAAATTGTGTTGTTCGTCTTTTTGTTGTTGTGCAACTGAGTTTTACATGTTGATTTTGTTTCCTAAAACTTTGTTGCATTCATTTATTAGCCCTAATAGTTTTCTTTGCGGATTCTTTAGAGTTTTCTATATACAAGATCATGTAAACTGTGAATATAGATAGTTCTACTTTTTTCTTTCCAGTTTGATGGCTTTTTAATTATTTTTCTTGCCTACTTTAACTTCCAGTACAATGATGAACAGAAGTGGCAAAAGTGGACATCCTTCTATGTCTTTTTGTAACAATTTTTGACTTAAAGTCTTTTTTGTTTTATATTAGTATAGCCACCCCTGCTCTCTTTTCGTTACTATATGCATTGTACATTTTTTTCCATTCTCTCACTTTCATCCCATTTGAGTCTCTGAATCTAAAGCGAGTCTCTTATAAACAGCTTATAGATGAATTCAGTTTTAAAATCCATTCTGCTAATCTCTGTCTTTTAATTGGAGAGTTTAGTCCATTTCCATTTAAAATAATTACTGATAAAGGAGAATTGACTTTTGCCATTTTGCTATTGGTTTTCTCTATTTCTTATAACTTTTTTTGTTCCTCAATTACTTCATTTTTATCTTCTTTTTAATTGATTTTCCCAGTATATCATTTTGATTCCTTTATCATTTCCTTTCCTGCAGATCTTTTAGTTATTTCCTTAGTGTTTATTTGGGCATTGCAATTATTGTTTTACACTTATAACAATCTCATTTGATTTGATGCCAAATTAATTTCAATAGCATATACAAACTATGTTCTTATTCTTCTATGTCTCCCCACCTTTATGTTGTTCTGTCCACAAATTACATCTTTATTTGTTGTGTACTCATTAACTTAGATTTATAATTTTTGTTTTATGCACTTCTCTTTTAACCCATAAATGAATAAAGAGGCATTAGAACAGGGGTTCTTAAAAAGGGGTCCCTGAGCTTGAAATGAAATTCAAAAAAACATTATTCTTGTGGGGATGTGTTGGTGCAGATGTGAAATATTTGTTAAATAATACACAATATAGTGTGGACTTAGTAAAGGGTCTGTAGTTTTCACCTGACTGGCAAAGGGGTCCGTGGAACAAAAAAAGTTAAGAACTCCTGAGTTAGAATCCCAAATTACAATAATACTTGCCTTTATATTTACCTATGTAGTTACTTTTAACAGAGTTTATTATTTCTTCATATGTCTTTGAGTTACTGTCTAGTGTCCTTTCATTTTAGTCTGAAGCATTTCCGTAGCACTTCTTGTAGGGAATGGGCTATTAGAAAAATACTGCCTCAGAATTTTTGGTCTGGGAAATCTTAATTTTTCCTTCAAATTTGAAGCATAGTTTTGCCATATATAGATTTACTGGTTGACAGTTTTTTTTTTCCCCCAGCACTTTATTTTTGTTGTAATTTATTTTATTTTATTTTCATAATTCTTTATTTTTTAAAAGATACTTAGATTACATAAATGTTACACAAAAAATATAGGGATTCCCATATGCCCCACTCCCCACCCCTCCCATATCTGCTCACTTAAATAACATCCTTCATTAGTGTGGCACATTAATTGCAATTGGTAAATGCATAGTCTACACTCTCTCCCACACAGATCTGCATGTTATGGGACCATATAAAATGTCCTGTATCTGTTGTCACAATGTCATTCAGGACGATTCCCAAGTCTCGAAAAAAAACCCATATTACAACTGTTTTTCCCTCTCCCTACCCCCAGAGCCTCCAGTGGCCACTGCCTCCACATCAATGTTGTAATTTCTTCCATTGCTAGAATCACAATATGTCTATGGTAGAATACCAGTAAGTCCACTCTAGTCCATAGTTCATTCTCCAATCCTGAGGATTCTGGGATGGTGATGTCCACTCCACCTCTAATTGAGAGGGGACTTCAATGCCATACAACCGATGGATGGGACTCTCTCATTGTCGGCTCTCTTGTTTCCTTGGTATGGTGGTTGTCAGTCCTCACCTCCTAGTTAGTTGTCCTGAGTGAGTCCAATGAACTGGAGAGTAGGTGTTGCAACTCTGCTGAGGCTCTGGGCCCAGTTTTCCAGCACTTTTAATATGTCATCCTATAGTCTCTTGGCCTCCCTGGTTTCTGATGAGAAATTGGCTTTTAATGTTATTGAGTATCTCTTGTATGTTATGAGTCAGCTCTCTCTTTCTGATTTCAAGATTCTTTGGTTGGGCGTCCGTCTCCCATATGGAGGGACCCAGGTTCAATCCCCGGGACCTCCCGGTAAAAAAAAAAAAAAAGATTCTCTCTTTGTCTTTGTCTTTCATCATGGTGTATATAAAGTGTCCCAGTGTGGATCCCTTTAAGTTTATTCTACTTGGAGTTCTTTGAGCTTCTTGGATGTGTAAGATTCATGTTGCTTATCCAATTTAGTTAAGTTTTAAACTATTATTTACCAAAAAATTCTTTCTGCTCCTTTCTCTCTGATTTGTCCTTCTGGACTCCCATTATGTATATGTTGGGACACTTGATCCTGTCCCACAGGTAACTTAGGCTCTCTTCATTTTTCTTCATTCTTTTTCTTTTTGCTCCTCGTGTTGGGTAACTTTTTTGCTGCAAAAAGCTTTATTGTTTACACTTGGTTCATAGCTTGTTAAAGGGTTGCAAGTTGGTTGGCTAAAAAGATGCTTCCTTGCTGGAGGGAGGGGCTCAGGCAGAAGCCTGGATGTCAGGGGAATACAGAAGGCACCCTCAAAAGCCTCTGGGCTCCAGAAGCTTCCATTCATGCTGGAAGATGAGCTTTTTGAATAGATATTTATCCAGCCCAGCCCAACCTGCAGAGGTTGGCCAGGTGGTTGCCTATCTTTTGGATGAGTTTCACCTCCTCACTTAGGAAATGGCTCTCCAGGAAGTCACAGAGATGAGGGTCTCTGTTGGCAGATACTAGGGCATGGAGATTGAAAAGGGCCTGCTTAAGGTTCTTTTCCAGGGCCATGATGGCTTCCATAGCATCCAGGGTTTCACCCCACTCATCTTTGGATGGCTTCTGCACATACTGAAAGAGCGTGTGGCTGTTGGGCAGGCTTTGCATCTTCAAGAGATACTCAATGCTGTTATGCTTCTCCATCAATTCACAGAAGAAGTGGTACAGGCCTTTCAGGGCCACATCATCACAGTCAAAATAGAAGCCCAGGGACAGGTAGGTGTAGTAGGCCAGAAGATGCAAGCTGAACAAGTGGTAGGACTGAGGGCTCCACTTCAGCAGAATAACTTGGTTGGATCTGTGAGCTCATGATTGGCTGGCAATGAGGAACTAACCACAAGAAACAGTGTTAGATGGTGCCAGACACCATTTCATAATAGATGTGATATTTCTGTTGGATTTCAGAAGTGGGGGATAGCTAAGAATATGGTCTTGGAAGGTTGTAACTTGAGAGGAAGTGGGAGGGTGGTCCAAAGATGAAGGGGAGGTGATAGAATAGCATTTTTAATGGATCTTCTCTCTGCCTGAAACACTTTTCCTGAGTAATCACATCCCTCAAGTCTTTGCTCAAATATAACCTTGTCAGTGAAGGCTATCCTATTCAAAATAGCACCCCCCTCCCCTGTCACCTTGATCTTCCTTATTTTCTTTCTCCTGTATTTTTCTTTTCCTGTGGCACTAATTGCCCCTTCACAAAGTATACAATTTGTTTATCACATTTATTGTTTCTCATCTTCCATTAAAATATAAGTCCCACAAAAGTAGGGAATTTTTAGTTTTGTTTTGTTCATTGAAGTATCCCTTTATAATAGTCACTGGTACATAGTAGGTGCTCAATAAAATGTTGACTGAATTAATCCAAAATTATTCTTAGGGGTGTGGTGTCTCTTTTATGACATATTCTAGTTGGTTATTGCTGGTGCAAACAAATGAAATTCATTCAGGGAAGCAGCTGTGGCTCAATCAGTAGGGCTCCCGTTTACCATATGGGAGGCCCCGGGTTCGGTTCCCGGGGCCTCCTGGTGAAGGCAAGCCCGCCCGCGCGGCGTGGTTAGCTGACCCAGCGAGCACAAGCAGCAAGGGGGGGATAAATGAATAAATAAATAAAATCTTAAAAAAAAAAAAAAAAAAGAAATTCATTCAGTACATTGTCCTTGCACAGAATTCTTAGAACTCTGCTAATTTGTCCATTGCTTCTAATGGCAATTTCATTTATTTGTTTTTGCAAATGATTATATGATCTGAAATAATGACTCTTTTTTCACATCTCAATCCTTTACAATCAATAAATTTGGTTAGGAATGGCATTATAATGTAGGCATGATTCTAATCTTTCCCAATTAACAGTGATATTTGGTATTAAATTTTGGTAGATTTTTAGAGAATATATTTCATTTTATGACTTTTAGGGGATAGGTATCTGTTTTAGTCTGCTAGGCTGCCAAAATGCAATATACCAGAAATGGATTGACTTTTACAATGGGGATATTATCTTACAAACTTGAAGTTCTGAGGTCATGAAAATGTCCAAATCAAGGAATCATCAGGCATTGCTCCCTCCCCCAAAGACCAGCTGCTGGTGATCCTGGACTCCTATGTCATATGACAAGGCTCATGGCAGCATGTGCTGGTCTCTCTTTTCTCTTCTGGGTTTCATTGCTTTCAGCTTCTTGGTTCTGTGGCTTTCTCTCTGTCTCTCTCTCTGTATTCATCCCATTTATAAAGGACTCCAGTAAGAGGATTAAGACCCACCCTAGGTCATGCCTTAATTGAAACAATCTAATCAAAACTTCCCACTCACAACAGGTTCATACTCACAGGAATGGACCAGCTTTAAGAACATGCTTTTCTGGGGTCCATCCAGCTTCAAACCATCACAATATCTCATTCACATGTACAAAAATCACAATAAACAAAAGATAAACAGTGAAAATTAAGTATCCTTCACATCTCTTCCTTCAAGCTACCCAATTCCACTCCCTAGAAGTAAGCACTGCTACTGGCTTCTTGTGTATGCTTCTATAAGCATGAATATATGCATGAAAGATTCTTCTTCAGGAATATTTGTTTTGTGTTTGGCATTATAATTCAGGGATATCAGCAGGCTTTTTACATACATATTGATTTAAAATGGGGGCACAAGATTTCAGGGTAACTATTCTTTTCAGGAACATACTTCTTTCCTCTCTCATAAGTCACTCTCAGTTAGACACCATTTTCATAATAGATGTGATATTTCTGTTGGATTTCATTAGGACTAATTATTCATGGAAGAGTGGCTACAGGTGTGGGACCCTGCCCTTTTATTGGGTATACTTGTCTTTGATTTGTGCATAGCATTCATCCTGAGACTCTCTTCTAGTGTAATTCCTATTTCCTCTTTTTTGGTTGTTGTTGGTTTACTCTTTCACCTTTTCACTCTTTTCACCTATGCAGTTTGGCATAGTTTATGAATTCCAAAAATAGATATTGGATTATGTTTGTAAACTGGTCTGTACCTGGGCATGATTAAGTTATGATTAGGGCTTTGATTGGGCCACATCAGTAGGATGTTGGGTCCCCACCTCATTGGTGGGTGGGGACCTGCAGAGAAGAGAGTTGGAGTTTTGAGCTGGAGCCTGGGAAGTGAATACACAGAAGAACACAGAGGAATAGAGACAGCTCTTTAGACACAGCAGAAGCCCTGGGGAGAGAGACAGAGCTGTCTGCTTGATAGTCTACAGCTGGCCTTGTGGAGAGAGCACTGCAGCTGAGCCCGGAGAGAAATGAAGCCCTGGGAAGAGAGGAACCCAAGAAGCCTGAACTCTTGGCAGATGTCAGCAGCCATCTTGCCCCAACATGTGGCAATAAACTTTGATGAGGGAAGTAACTTATGCTTTATGGCCTGGTAACTGTAAGCTTCTACCCCAAATAAATACCCTTTATAAAAGCCAACAGATTTCTGGTATTTTGCCTCAGTACCCCTTTGCCTGACTAATACATCTTGGTTGGGTATATTTTCTGGTAACGTTCTGACAAAGAGTACATAGAAGGTAAATTTATGAATATATCAAATATCTTTAAAATGTCTTTATGTTATCCTCATTTGAATATTATTCAGCAGAGTTCAAGGTTGGAAAATAATTTTGGGAAGGCATAGCCCTATTGTCTCCCTCCACTGATCCTCTAAAACAATCTCAAAGCATTCTGATTTCTGAAAATTTATAGGTGACCTATATTCTTTCTGGAAGGTTTTAGAATCATTGTCCTTAATATTCTGAGATAATGTTCCATTGTGTCTTTGAACAATTTTAATATACCTTTTTTTCTGTGCTTTTTCAGTCTGGAAACTTGTGCTCTTTCATCCCAGGAAAATTTTGGAATTGTTTCATTGATTAGCTTCTCCCTGCAGTTTTCTATGTTCTCTTCTTAGGGGATTCCTTCAGTGTTGGATGTTGAACCTCATGTACTGATTGTAACACATTTTCTTGTTTTTTTCTTTCTTAGTTTCATCTCTGTCATTTTGATCTAGTTTCTAGTAGATTTACTTAACTCTGTTTTTCAGCCTCTTATTGATTTTTTTTTTAATCTCCTACATTATAATTTCTGAGTTCTTTTTTGTTTACTTTTCTGTATGGTTTACTGTTTTTGTTTCATGGATCTGATAGCTTCTCCTTTCTCTCCGAAGATACTAAAGATTTTCAAAAAGTTTTTCTCTCCCAGCAGACTCTCTGTTTACTCCAGGTTGTTCTTTTCTATTTGTTTTCATCTTTATTTTCCATGTTGGAGTGTTTATTTACATGTCTGGTAGCCATTGGAAATTAAGACTCTTGCAATAAAAAACTGATTGGAAACTATGGCATACAATGGCCTGTTGACTTTAGCTGCACTGCACAGGATATGGGTGAGCCATTTCTTGGGGAAACTCCAACGTGACATTAGGCAATGTGTCTTTAGGCCTTTCCTTATGAGCTGGTCAGGCTCTGTAGAAAGAGTCTTCTAAATTTTTTTGGTGTGGTAAATCACATTGCTTCCAACCTTCCCCTCCCTCAATTGTAATGGATTTATACCCATGGCCACGAGACTTGAATATACTTCTTCACCCCATTTTGGGCTTGGGCCAGTAGATTATAATCAGAAGTGACAGTGACATTTAAATGTGATTGCATGCTTATGCTTGCCTTCTCTTTCATGTGTCCCTGCCCTGTGCCATGAGAGCACTATAGTTCAGATAGAAGCTACTCTATTACCCTGAGTCTTGGAATGAAAGATCATCTGAGTAGAGCAAAGCAAAGCCACACTTGAACTATGGCCAATATGTAACCAGAGCAAGAAACAAACACCTAATGTGGGAAGCCACTGAGATTTTTTTTGGTTATTTGATGTACTGAAGCAAAACTACCTATCCCAAGGGTTTTGGTAGCCCATGTGGAAGGAGGCTGGGAGTCAGCATTCAATATCTGTATATACACTGTTGCAAAATCCCCAGGCTTTGGGTACTCAAGACCTAAACTGGACCTGGCATCCCCCAAGCCATATACCCTCCATTTTACCCTCTCAAAGAATGAAACACCAGATTTCCATTATGATAGGTGAAAGGCAGATGCCCAGGATTATGGAGATTGGGAAGGAATCTAAAGATCTGGGAGACTCATGGCTTGTTCCCTCACTTCCTCCAAGCATCTGTTCAACTGTCACCTGACAATCCTGCATAAACAATATTGATTTCTTATATTCCTCTGTTCCCCTTATTCAGCTTCATTTCTTTGCACAGACTTATCACCACCTGACATACTCTGTGTGTATGTGTGTGTGTGTGTATTGTGTGTTTCCCAATGAGTATGCAGAGGGCAGATCTAGGTTTTATGGGACAAGAGGCTTATATAATTTGGGTGACCTTTTTTAAGAAAAATAATTAAAAATTAAAATTTAAGCCCAAAGGTGAATATATATTTAGAATGAGGAAAGAAATCATGACATTCTAAAATCCCAAAAACATTACAGAAAAATATTCTGAAAAAATAACAAGTAGTTTCATTCATTGCCTGACATCCCATTATTATGCTTTTTTTCATATAGGGTCTAATCATAAATTGACAACACTTATTAACTATTTTATCTCTGATGTCTTCGTAGAAGTGGTTATTAGTTTAATGCTATATTTTTAAAATCAGTAATTCATGGTAGATCACTGGAATATTTATATCTTATTCTAATGAGTTCATATGATTCATTCTTTCTCATTAATGGATTATCAAATCATCCAAGTGCCTACTCAGTATTTCTATTTAAAATGCATTCCTTCCTCCTAAGAATTATTATTCTAATATGTCCTGAACATTTTTGGAGGTTAACACTTGCTTTTCAGTTTCAAATAATTTTTATTGGTTTCACCGCTCATCATTTTTTATTTTCATTTCATTAATAATTTTATATAAAGTCTTCTCAACTTTCTTTCAATAAATAAATGGAAAGCTCAAGTCACTTCAAATCAGGAGTTTGTAATTTCTTGCTTGTTTCATTGGAACATTCCAAAACTTAATCCCAAATTGTCATTTAAAGGGCATATTCAAGCTTTATCAACATTTTGAATAAACCCTGTGCATCTCAAGTGTTAGGGTTTTTCTTACGAGTCTTCAAAAATATTAATCTATTTCCTTAATATGTCATTGTATCCATGTTGCAGACCAATTTGTTGCATTTAGATGCTTTTAAGAAAAATCTAAGATAGTGGCTATAGACTATTGCATCTACAAAACAGCCCCCAAAACAAAATCTTTGCACAATACTGAAATTTATAGGTTAAATCCTGTAGAGCTATTTTTCTGATGAGAGCAAATAATGGAGCTGTCACCACACATATGCTGTGTGCTTATTACTGCTTTTAGTGAGTGCTATGCCTCACCTCCAGTAACAGCTCAATGTCATATGACTGACTACAGGCTTCAATCACTGGAAGTTGTTTCTCTGTTGAATAAAGTCCAGATAGATGGCCGGTTGAAGAAAAAGTTGAAAATCACCCAAAGAGTTTCCATTACAATAGCAGGGAATAATTCTTACCACCTAGCCAGGATTTGCACAGCCAATATAGAATCTATAATAATGAGCAATATTTGGCATCTAGTTTACATACTGGTTTTACCACTTCATTTTTACCCCTTTACCCATTATTTCAACTAATTTGTTATAAATGGTTTAAGATGGATTTGTTTTATACCTTTGATGTTTTCCATGTCCTCATGCAAAAAGTGGTTGATGTTAGCCAATAGATCTATGAAATATGTGACATTTCCACTATTTGATGTATACCACTTTTCATTTTGTCCACTGAAGGACAAATTTCTTTTACTTAAAATTTTAATTAGCACAACTACTCTTAGCACTTTAAAATAATATGAATGTTCTTTCTTTTCAGTTCTTCGAGATGTTTGTTGCTTATGTGTAATCCAAGTAAATCCAGATTTCTTGTGAGGTGTGGAGTCTTTATGAGTTTGGAATGTTCTCATACTAAAAAATCTGTTTGATGTAAGTCATGTTTCTCTCATTAAAAAAAATTTTTTTAAACAAAATCAAATGTGAAAATTTTTATCTTGAAGGTAGCCAAGACCTCATTTGAGAATTGAAAAAATACCTGTTAGAGGTATCTGTTTGACCAAAATGACAGCATAAGATGTTCCAGGGTGCCGTTCCCCCATCAAATCTTTGAACAACTAGCAAAAACTGGCAGAGGGAAGCGGCTGTGGCTCAATCAGTAGGGCTCCCGTTCACCATATGGGAGGCCCCGGGTTCGGTTCCCAGGGTCTCCTGGTGAAGGCAAGCCCGCCCGCATGGCGTCGTTAGCTGACCCAGCGAGCACAAGCAGCAAGGGGGGATAAATGAATAAATAAATAAAATCTTAAAAAAAAAAAACAAAAAAACTGGCAGAGCCATCTTCTTCAAAACTCTAGAAAACAGTTCAAGGGTTGGAGTAACTCAACCAGTGCCAAATCAAGAAAATGCAGCTTTCAAAATGGTAGGAGAAGCTTGTGGCATTCTTGTTGACCTTTCCCCTTTGTCTTCCTGGTATGGTGTGGAGCCAACCTGTGCTCCCATTTTGGGTCCCTTGCCCCACTCTGGAGGGAGAAGAGTATCCCCTATGTGCATACTGGGATGCTTGTATGTTGGTGTCAAAATATCTGCTGGCAACCTGAAAGACTGAACCAGGAAAGTCCTCTCTGGCTTGCCGTCCCAGAACTTGTCCTACAGGCAGAAGCATCTTATTTACAGCTAAAGCACTGTAAGAAGCAATTAAGTCAAAGTGGTCTGAGGCAAAGAATGACTGGCTTTAAGACACAATAAAGTGCCCAGGAGTAAAGGAAAGTCTATTTCATAGGTAGTAGTAAGGACATTGGGATTCCTATATTTGGGAGAATTCTTAAGGCCAAGAGCAAGGACAAGTTCAGTCTCAGAAAAGAGAAAGAGGAGCTTGCACTTCACATTCACCTTGGGATCTTTATAGGAGGACCAAACTCTGAAGGAGAGCACCAGCCAACACAGAGTCAATTTGCAAAGACTGTGAAAGATGTTTTTGTATTGATTTGTTTTTGTTAGTTCCTGGCACTTAAGGAAATCTGTCATATCACTAACTGGATACAAAATTAAGGAGCAGACAGCTCAGGGACTAAAGCCTAGAGTTAACACATTAAAATATTAAAATGTATAGTGTGATCCCTGCCTCCAAGTAAGACAGAAGGAAAGCTATGTTTCTTCAGCATTTCTGGGCAACAGCAGGCACTTTTGGCCTGCACAGACTGGACTGGTGGCTACATGTGGATCCATCCCCCCCACCGCCCCAACCCCCCCAATAGGATAGGAGAGGGCTAGTGTTTCCACAGCCTTTTCGGGCAATGCCAGGCACTTTTGGCCTGTACAGACTCAACTGTTGTGTGCCTGTAGATCCACCCTCACCCTCTAATAGGATAGGAGGGAGCTGGTGCTTTCTCAGCCTCTCCGAGCAGCCACAACCATTATAAGCCTACACAGACTGAACTGTTGGGTGTTTGTGGTTTTGTTCCCACCTCCTAAAGGGTGAAAGGGACAGTACTCCCTCAGCTTCTCAGGACAACTTCAGGCACATTTGGCCCACATAGATTAGATTGTTGGGCACTCCAGAGGGTCCATCCCCACCCCTGGCAGGGAGTGGGGACTGTGCTATGTCAGTCTACATGGGCAACTTTGGTCATTTTGGATCCACATGACATAGATTGCTGCCCACACCTGCAGCTCCATCCCTGCCCCAGGCAGGGGAGGAAGGGGCATGAAGTTTCACCAGTCTGTCCAAGAAACTACAGATTGTCTTGGCCTGCATGTCTTGGATTATTACACATGTCTTTGGCTCTGTCCCTACTCCTGACAAAAGAGGAAGGTGAGAGAAGCTTCATCAGTTCCTGGGGCAAAGTGAGCAGCTTCAGCCTCCACAGCTTACAGTACCAACGACATCCAAGGCTCCTACTACACAAACAGCAAGGGAGAAAGGGCAAGAAAGCCTAAACTAAAGAGAGAAACTATGCCCAGAATAAATACATCTAGTAAGCCAGATGCCAGAACACCAACAAAAAATTACAATCCATACCAAGAAATAGGAAGATATAGCCCAGTTAAAGGAACAAGATGAGTCTCCAGAAGCCATAAAGAAATTGAGACAGCTAATTATAGATGTTCAACAAATCTCCTTAATAAATTCAATGAGATGACTTAAAGAGATTAAGGATATTAAGAAGACACTGGGTGAGCACAAAGAAGAATTGGAAAGCATACATAGAAAAATAGCAGATCTTATGGGAATGAAAGACACAATAAAGGAAGCATATAACAGCAGGTTTGAGAAGGCAGAAGGAAGGATTGGTGAGCTTGAAGACATGGCCTCCAAAAGTAAACATATAAAAGAACAGATGAAGAAAAGAATGGAAAAACTGAACAGGGCCAGAGGGAGCTAAATGACAGCAAGAGATATGCAAACATACATGTCATGGAGGTCCCAGAGGGAGAAGAGAAGGGGAAAAGGACAGAAGGAATTTTTGAAGTAATAATGGTAGGAAATTTCCCAACCCTATTGAAGGATATAGATATCCATATCCAAGAAGCACAATATACTCCCATCTGAATAAATCTGAATAGACCAACTCTGAGTCACATATACATACTAATTAGAATGTCAAATGCCAAAGACAAAGAGACATCAAAGATTACATCAGTAAAAGTAAGCAAAAGTGTAAAAAGAGTGGTGAAAATAAAATATGACAGATAAAACCCAAAGGTTAAAATGGGTGAAATAAGAACTGCCTTTAGATTAATAACATTGACTATTAATGGATTAAACTCCCCAATCAAAAGATACAGACTTGTGGAATGGATAAGAAAATATGAGCCATCTATATGCGGTCTACAGGAGACTCACCTTAGACTCAAGGATAACAATAGATTGAAAGAGAAAGACTGGGAAAAGATATTCCATGCATGCAATAACCAAAAAAAAAAAAAAAAAAAGGAATAACTATACTTATCTCAGGTGAAATAGACTTTAACAGCAAAACCGTTATTAGAGACAAGGAAGGACATTATATATTAATAAAAGGAGCAACTCACCAGGAAGAAATAACAATCATAAATGTATATGCACCAGCAAGGATGCCCCAAGATACATGAGGCAAACACTGGGAAAACTAAAGACAGAAATAGATGTCTCTACAATAATAGTTGGAGGCTTCAATACACTACTCTCAGCACTGGATAGAACATCTGGGCAGAGGATCAATAAAGAAACAGAGAGCTTGAATAATGTGATAAATGGACTAAACCTAATAAACATATACAGGACATTGCACCCCCAAAAGAGCAGTATATGCATTCTTTTCAAGTGCTCATGGATCTCTCTCCAGGATAGACCATATTTTAGGTCACAAAGCAGATCTCAATAAATTCAACAAGATCAAATTACACAAAGCACTTTCTCTGATCTTAATGGTATAAAGTTGGAAATCAACAAGAGGCAGAAAAAGGGTAAATTCACAAATATATGGAGATTAAACAACACTCTCTTAAATAATCAGTGGGTCAAAAAAGAAATTTCGAAAGAAATCAATGATTATCTCAAGACAAATGAAAATGAGAACACAACATATCAGACCCTATGGGTTGCAGTGAAGGCAGTGCTGAGAGGGAAATTTATAGCCCTCAATGCTAACATTAAAAAAGAAGAAAGACCTAAAATCAATTACCTAACTACATAGCTGGAGGAACTAGGAAAAGAACAGCAAACATCCCAGGGCAAGTAAAAGGAATGAAATAACAAAGATCAGAGTAGAAATAAATGAAATTGAGAACAAAAAAAACAATAAAGAGAATTAACAAAGCCAAAAGTTGATTCTTGAGAAGATTTACAAAACTGACAAACTCTTAGCTAGAATGACAAAAAAAAAGAAGATGCAAATTAATGAAATGAAAAATGAAAACGGGTTATTACTACTGAAACCACAGAAATAAAAGAGATCATAAGAGAATACTATGAACTACTTTACACCAAAAAACTAAACAATGTAGATGCAATGAAAAAATCCCTAGGAACTTATGAACAACCTACACCGACCTCAGAAGAAATAGAAGACCTCAACAAACCAACCGCAAGTAAAGAAATTGAAAGAGTCATCAAACAACTCCCCAAAATAAAAAGCCCAGGACCAGATGATTTCACAGGTAAATTCTATCAAGCATACAAAGATTTAGTACTAATCTTACTCAAGCTCTTCCAAAAAATTGGACAAGAAGGAATGCAACCAAACTCATTCTATGAAGCCAATATCACCTCAATACCAAAGTCAGATAAAGATATTATGAAAATAGAAAGTCACAAAACCATTTCCCTAATGAATACGGATGCAAAAATCCTCAACAAAATACTTGCCCACCAAATCCAACAACACATTAAAAGAATTATTCATTATGACCAAGTGGGTTTTATACCAGGCATGAAAGGGTGGTTCATCACAAGAAAATGAATTAGCATAATATACCACATTAATAAATCAAAGAAGAAAAATCACATGATCCTATTGATTGGTGCAGAAAAGACATTTGACAAAATATAGCATCCTTTCTTGATTAAAAAAATACTGCAAAAGATAGGAATTGAAGGGAATTTTCTCAACATGATACAAAGGCCATATATGAAAAACCTACATCTAACATTGTATTCAATGAAAGACTGAAAGCTTTCCCACTGAGATCAGGAACAAGACAAGGATACCAACTGTCACCACGGTTGTTCAATATAGTGTTAGAGGCTCTAGCTAGAGCAATCACGCAAGATAAAGAAATAAAAGGCACCCAAATTGGAAAGGAAGAAGTAAAACTTTTGCTCTTCACAGATGATATGATCCTATACCTAGAAAGTCCCAAAAAATCTACAAGAAAGCTGCTAGAGCTAATAAACAATTTCAGTAGGGTATCAGGATACAAGATCAATATGAAAAATTCAGTGGTGTTTGTATACATTAGTAATGTGCAATCTGAAGAGGAAGTTAGAAAAAAAATCCCTTTAGAAGAGTGACTAAAAGAATCAAATATTTAGGAATAAACTTAACCAAGGATGTAAAGCACTTGTATTCAGAAAACTACAATGCATTGCTAAAAGAAAATTTAAAAGACCTAAATAATTGGAAGAACATTCTGTGTTCATGGATTAGAAGACTAAATATCATTGAGATGTCAATTTTCCCCAAATTGATATACAGATTCAATGCAATCCTAACAAAAATTCCACCAGCATTTTTTAAGCAACTGGAAAACACAATTATCAAATTTATTTGGAAGGGTAAAGGACCCTGAATCACCAGAAACATCTTAAAAAGGAAAAGCAAAGTTGGAGGACTCTCACTTCCGGACTTTAAATCACATTACTTAGCTACAATGGTAAAAACAGTAAGGTGCTGGCATAAAGATAGACACATAGACCAATGAAATGGAATTTATGGTTCAGAAACAGACCCTCGCATCTATGGTTAAGTGATTTTTGACAAGCTTGTCAAACCCACCCAGCTGGGGCAGAACAGTCTATTCAAGAAACGGTGCTGGGAAAACTGGATATCCATATCCAAAAGACAGAAAGAGAACCCCTTATCTCAGACCTTATACAAATTAACTCAAAATGGATCAAAGACCTAAATATAAAAGCTAGAACCATAAAGCTCCTAGAAGAAAATATAAGAAAACATCTTCAAGACATGGTGGTAGATGGTGCATTCTTAAACCTTACACCAAAAGCATGAGCAACAAAAGAAAACATGGATAAATGAGACTGCCTCAAACTTAAACACATTTGTGATACAAAGGACTTCATCAAGAAGGTGAAAAGGCAGCCCACTCAATGGGAGAAAATATTTGGAAACCACATATCTGATATAGGTTTGATTTTTCTATTCTATATAAAGAGATCATAAAACTTAACAATAAAAGAGCAAGTAATCCAACTTAAAAATGGATAGAAGATTTAAATAGACATTTCTCCAAAGAGGAAATACAAATGGCCAAAAAGCACATGAAAAACTGTTCCATATCACTAGCTATTAGGGAAATGCAAATCAAAATGACAATGATATATCATCTCACACCACATAGAATGGCCATTATTTTTTTTAAAAATGCAAATATTCTCGCTGTCCTGATTTTGTGATAAGCAGGGTAGGCTAAACATTCACTATATTAGAAACCATAACCCATAATAAAAAAAAAAAAAAGAAACCATGCACGTGTCCCCAGACCTAGTTTTTCTCCCTAGGTCTGGTTTTTAGAATGCTGGTGATAAACTAAGCCTGATTTATTATATGACTATCCTGTATGGGAAAAGACTGTAACTTTAGGTATCTTTGGTCAACCTTCAGAAATATAGCAGGGGAACGGATGTGGCTCGGGTGGTTGGGTGTCTGTCTCCCATACGGAGGGACCTGGGATTGACCCTTGGGACCTCCTGGTAAAAATTAAAAAAAGAGAAATATAGAAGGCACGTGGTCACCAGGCCTTGTGTGCAGGTGCGCTGCCAGGCCCCTTGAGCGGGTGAGCCGTCAGGCCCCATCCGCAGGTGAACTGCCAGGCCCTGCGAGCGGGTGAGCCGCCAGACCCTGTAAGTGGGTGAGCCACCAGGCCCCACAAGTCAGGCAGCAAAATGATGACATAACAGGAGAGTGACACAAGGGAGAGCCAAGATGAGACACACCGAAAAACCAGGAACTAAGGTGGCACAGGCGGTAGTAGGACGACTCTCTCCCACATCAGAGGGTCCGAGGATCGAATCCCAGTGAAGACAGGAGGAGAAGGATGTTAAGAGTCGGCAGGAAATGGACACAGAGAGTTGCCCAGCAAATGGACACAGAAACAGCAAAAACGGAGGGGGGGGTGTAAAAATGGATAAAAGTAAATAAATCCTTAAAAAAATGTATAGGGGAGGAAGATTCAGACTATAGTTAGTAGTAATACTTTGATGATGCTCTTTCATGATTTGTTAACAAATGTTTCACAACAATGCAGGATATTTGTGTGGGGGGGTGATGTGTGGGAGCCTGTATGATGTTATGCATGTTTGTTTTGTAAGTTCACGATGTTTACTGAACACTTATAGTTTATGTATGTTCATGTATGAATGATATACTTCAATAAATTGTTAAAAAATTAAAAAAAATAATTTTTTAAAAAGTTATTTTTAAAGTTAAAAAAAAAAAAATCCAAAAAACGGGAAACTGTAAGTTCTGGAGAGATGTGGAGAAGTAGGAACACTCCTTCACTGTTGGTGGGATTGTAAAATGGGCAGCCTCTGTGGTAGACAGTTTGGCAGTTCCTTAGGAAGCTAAATATAGAACTGCCATGTGATCCAGCAATTCCTCTATGAGGAATATATCCAGAAGAACTGAAAACTGTGACACAAATAGACATCTGCACACCAATGTTCATAGCAGCATTATTACAATTGCCAAAAGATGGAAACAACCCAAGTGTCCATCAACCAATGAATGGATAAACAAAATGTGGTGTGTGTATACACACACACACACACACACACAGTGGAATATTATGCTGCAGTAAGAAGAAAAGAAATTGGGACACATATGATAACATGGATGAATCTTGAAAACATTATGCTACGTGAAGTAAGCCAGATACAAAAGGACAAATATTGTTGCATGGTCTCACTAATATGAACTAAAAATGAAGAATAAACACATGGAGTTAAAACCTAGAGTATAGGTTAGAAAATAAGAGGAGGGTTGAGAAGGAGTACTGAGGCTTAATGCATGTAGAAGTTTTAATTAACTTGACTGTAAAAGTGTGGAAATGGATAGAGTTGATGGTGACATATTATAGTGAGTAGAATGAATGCAGCTGGTTTATAAATGGGATTGTGGCTGAAAAGGGTATACTAGGGATGTAAATGTCAGTTGAAAGAATGTTAGAGAATAATCTAGGGACTGAATAACACCGTGAACCCAGAGGTGGATGAGAATTGTGATTGATAGTACAAATGCAAGAATATCCTTCTGTGAATGAGAGTGGATATACGTCACTATTGCAGGGAGTTGGGAATGTGGAGAAGTATGGGAAAAATACAATTAATGTAACCTATGGACTATAGTTAACAGCAATATTGTAATACTCTTGCATCAATGTCAAAGATGTACTGTGTTAATAATGAGGGAGTATAGAAAAAATATGCCAAACGTACACTATGGATCATAGTGGTAATAGTCTGATGATATTATCTCATAATCTGTAACAAATGCTCCACAACAGTGTGGTGTGTTGGTGAAGAGGTGTTGCATGGGAATTCTACACATGTGCATGATTGTTTTGTAAGTTCACAATTTCTGTAATAAAAAATATTTTTAAATGTATAGTGTGCAAGAAAAGATTACAAGACAAAGAAACAAGAAATGATGGCCCATCCAAAAAGCACAAGATAAAAATCCCAAAACCACTAATGAAAAAGGCCAGCTCTTGAACATACTGGACAAAGACTTGAAAACAAAGATCTTCAATAGGATCCAGAAGATAAAGGAAAACATGGAGAAAGAACAAAAGGATATCAGGAAAATGATGAATGAACAATATGAGAATCTCAATAAAGAGACAGAAATTTTAATAGGGAACTAAATAGAAAATAGTGCAGTTGAAGGCCACAATAACAGAAATGAGAAATTTCCAGAGGGTTTCAACAACAGATTGGAGCTGGCAGAAGAAAGAATCCGTGAACTCGAAGACAATACAGTTGAAATTATTCAGGCAGAAGAGCAGAAAAAAAATGAATTAAATAAAGCAAGCACAGCCTAAGACACCATCAAGTGTACCAATATATGTATTATGGGACTCTCAGAAAGAGAAGAAAAAAAGAGAATGAGCAAAAAGAAATATAAGAAATAATGACAGAAAACTTTCCAAAGTTAACAAAATACATGAACATGTACACTCAAGACTCTCGAACCACAAACAGGATAAACTCGAAGAGAACCATACCCAGACACATAGTAGTCACAGTGTTGAATATCAATGACCAGGGCAGAGTTCTGAAAACTGCAAGAGAAAAGCAAGATGCTACGTACAAAGGAGTCCCAACAAGATTAGATGTTGATTTCTAATCAGAAACCATGGATGCAAGAGGACAGTAGGATGAAAAGACAGTGTTGAGAGAAAATAACTGCCAACCAAAAATTTTATATCTGGCAAGACTGTCTTTCAAAAATGAAGGGGAGATTAAAACATTCCCAGACAAACAAAAGTCAGGGGATTTTACCACCATTAGACTTGCCATACAAACAATGCTAAAGGGAATTCTTCAGACTGAAAGGAAAAGACACTCAAGAATAGACTGAAGCAGCATAAAGAAATAAAGATCTTTGGTAAAAGTAACCATATAAATGCCATAACTATTGTATTTTTTGGTAATTAACTTTACTTTTTACTTCTTACAGGTTCTAAAATGCAAATGCATAAAAAGTCATGATAAATCTATGGTTTTGGACATATAATGTACAAAGATATAATTTGTACGAAGTGCAACACAGAGGTGGGGTCAGAGGGGTAGAGGAACAGTGTTTGTGCATGCTATTGAAGTTAAGTTGATAAATTAAACATTATTGTTATAGATTTCAGATGTTAAATTTAATTCTCATGGATACCACAGAGAAAATATATGGAAATTTATATAAAGAAAGAAATGAGAACGGACTCAAAATTTTAAACTACAAAAAGCCAATGAAATATGAAGAAGAACTGAGGGACAGAAAAATGTATAATACTTACAAAGACCAATTAGAAAAATGGCAGAAGTCCTGCATTCTAAGTAAGTAGTGACCTTTAAATGTTAATGGATTAAACTTCTCAGTCAAAATGATAAAGTAGTGTGACCCAACTATATATCCTATTTACAAGGGACCCACTTTAAATTCAAACATACAAATAGATTGAAAATGAAAGGATTTAAAAGTATTCCATGTAAATAGTGACTAAAAGAGAGCAGAGATAATTATACTAATATCAGATATAATAGATTTAAGTAAACAACTATTATGAGGGACAAAGAAGGTCACTCTGTATTGATAAAGGGACCAATTCAACAAGAAGACAAAACAATTATAAATATATATGCACCTAACAACCTGAAGGAAAATCAAGAAAACATTCATAACAACTAAAAGAAACCAAATATCTAGGAATAAATTTAATCAAGAATGTAAAAGACTTGTACACAGAAAACTAAAAAATATTGCTGAATGAAATCAAAGACCTAAATGAATAGAAGGACATTCCATATTTATGGATTGGAAGACTAAATATTGTTAATATGTCAATTCTACCCAAAGTGATCTACAAATTCAATGCAATTCTAATCAAAATTGCAACAGCCTTCTTTGCAAAAATGGAAAAGCCAATCATCAAACTAATGTGGAAGGGTAAGGGATCCCAAATAGCAAAAAAAAAAAAAAAAAAAAAAAAAAAAAAGAAAGAAAGAAAGAAAAAGAAACATCTTGGAAAAGAAGAATAAAGTTGGAGGACTTACACTCCCTGATTTTAAAAACTTATTGCAAAGCTTCAGTAAACAAAACAGCATGGTAATGGCACAAGGAGATACCAATGGGAATCAAACTGAGAGTTCAGAAATAAACCCTCAAGGCTCTGACCAGTTGATTTTTGACAAGGGTGCCATGTCCACTCAATTGGGAAATAATAGTTTCTTCAACAAATGGTGCTGAGAAAACTATATATCTACATGCAAAAAAGCTGGAAGTGGATCCCTACCTCACACAATATATAAAAATTAACTCAAAATGGATGAATGGACTAAATATAAGGGTTAAAATTATAAAACTCTTAGAAGAAAACATAGGGAAATATTTTTAAGATATTAGGCAATGGATTCTTAGACTTCACACCAAATGCATGAAAAATAAAAGAAAAAGTGGATAAATTAGACTTCACTCAACATTAAAAACTTTTGTGCTTCAAAAGACATTACCAAGAAAGCAAAAAGACAACCGACAGAATGGAAGAAAATATTTGGAAACTATATATCCGATAAAGTTTAATAACAAGAGTATATAAAGGATCCCTACAATTTAACATAAAGAAAAACAACCTAATTAAGAAATGGGTAAAAGACTTAAATAGTCATTTCTCCAAAGAAGATATACAAAGGGCCAATGTGCACATGAAAAGATGCTCAACATCATTAGCTATTAGAGAAATCCAAGTTAAAAGCACAATGAGAAACCACCTCACACTCGCTAGAAGGGCTACTATTTACAAACAAACAAACAAAAAAAAACCCCAGAAAATAACAAGTGTTGAGGGGACGTGTTGGTAGGAATGTAAAATTGTGCCCAGTGCTGTGGAAAACAGTTTGGCAGTTCCTCAGAAAGTTAAGTACAGAATTACCATTTGAACTGGCAATCTGATTTCTAGGTAGATAATCAAAAGAATTGAAAGCAGGGACTTGAGCAGAAAATTTCACCCTGATGTTCACAACGGCATTATGCACAATAGCTAAAAATAGAAACAATGCAAGTATACAGCAACAAATACATGGATAAATAAAATGTGGTATATACATACAATGGAATATTACTCAGCTGTAAAAAGAAATGAAGTTCTGATACATGCAACAACATGGATGAACCTTGAAGACATCATGTTGAGTGAAATAAGCCAGACACAAAAGGACAAATATTGTATGATCTCACTGATATGAAATAATTAGAATGAGCAAATTCAGAGAGTCAGAAATTAGAAAACAGGTTACCAGAGGCCAGGTAGGGGGTAGGGAATGGTGAGTTAGTGCTTATTGGTACAGAATTTCTATTTGGGGTGATGGAAAAGTTTTGGTAATGGATGGTGGTGATGGTAGCACCATCCATTGAATGTAACTAACACCGAAATTGAATTATATATTTGAATGTGGTTAAAAGGGAAAATTTTAATTTGAATACACGTTACTAGAATAAAAATTAAAAAAAAAACCTTAAGACTATACAACACAATCAGTGAGCCCTGATGCAAACTATGGACTATAATTAATAGTATAATTATAATAATATTGCTTCATCAGTTGTAACAAAGGTATCACACTAATGCAAAGTGTGAATAATAGGGAAAACTGCATGTAATTGGGAGTATACAGCAACTTTGCATGATTTTTTGGCAAACTTACAATTTCTGTAATTAAAAATAAAACAAACAATCATAATTTTTTTCCTGTTGGAGAAGTGTGTCACTTTAGGCTCTGTTTTTATTCTCTGTAAATATTGTTGGGATTATGAATTTGAAAAACAAACTTTGTTTAATGAACTGTGTTAAATGAAATGAATGCTCATCTTAACAAGCCACTGCCAAAGATCATGGAATTTACTAAAATTTATTAAAATGAGGGTGCTGTGGACTTTCGGGCAAATATGCCTGGCCACACATATTGTACTTCTCTGTGCCATTGCTGTCTTCTTTCTTCTACTCCTTCATTTCCTGTTTGGAATATACTGATTCTCATTGACTGTTTTATCACTTTTTCTGTCATTTTCAATCGCTATATCACTTTGGCTTTCATGACCATTGTTAATTTTCTTCATGATTTTGACCATAAGAGTTTTTAGTTTCTATTAAGATATAATAAGAGAAATTTTATTACTTTGAAGCTACTACCAGTCTTTTTCCTCTAATTTTGGCTTTTCTGTTGTTGTTGTTTCTACTAGCTTACTCCCTGCCTGCCATTATTTGAATTTTGGTTTAATCAGTGATCCTGAAATAAGTACAAAATTAATTTGTAATTAAGGCATCCATAAGAATACTTCAGTTGCATTGTTAAATTGCCACCTCAGCATCCTGTGTGATGGACATTTATGAGTGGGAGTCTTTTCACCGTAATACTTATTTCTCCAGGCAGTTTTGCTGCATCTGTAGCGTTTTTGCCTGTGCTTCATCAAGAGCCAGCAGACTCTGTCAAGGCAGAGTGGAGGAGCGGCTGGGGCTGGCCTGCACCTACCGGGACGCAGGGAGTGCAGAGAGCACACAGCTTTGCTATTTTTAGTACTTTTTCACTATTTTTAGTACTTTTAACAGTTTTCTGCCTAATAAGCACAGAAACTATGATAAATCCTATCTCAGGAGAGTCCCATCAAACAGGGAAAAGCATGTGGTGTGATCAGCATCGCCTAGATTGTGTGATCAAGTATATTCCAGGCAGGAGACTTTCTTTTTGACTTTCATTGCAAGAACTAAACCCTGGTGTAGGGATTAGTTCCTGGCTCTGTGTCTGCCTACCACACACCACGCCTCACGCCCGCCCTGAGCACAAGGGCTCGTAAACCATCCACATAGATGCAGCATGTGAACATGCCTTCCCCTGCTGACTCTCCCTGAGCTGGGTCTCCAAAGTGCCCACAGCCCTCTACTCTACCCGGTATTAGGGAAGGATGTCTGAAGATAGGACAGGGGAAAGCACAAACAAAATGCAGTTAAAATTCATCCTAACCAAATTCTGGAGCTGTGAAGTACAATAATTGAAATAAACAAACTCTAGTTGGATTCAACAGCAGACTTGGACAGGCAGAAGAAAGGGTCAGTGAATTTGAACACAAGACAATTGAAATTATCCAGTGTGAGGGGAGGAGCAGAAAGAAAATATAATGGGAAAAAAAAAAAAAAAAGAAGCATCCTAAACCAATATGCAATGTTCAATAGATACATCCATGCAACAAAGTATACTACGTATAAAAAAATTTTCATCCTAACCAATTGCTGTTGAAATGTTCAAATTCTGCAAATATCACCAATCCTGACGATGTAAGCACATAGCTCAGGCCATGACCTTTGGTTTCATTTTGGCTTTGTGCAAGTGTTAATTGCTATGTTGTTCTCCCTGTCTCCCTAGGGTTCTGATAGGGCTCAGTACATAACAACACTCAACACATCCTTTGTGACTGTTACATGGGGGGCATCGGTTTATGTTTCAAACCTACTGAGAGAATTCTAAGGTCAAATCATTCTTAAATTCCTGGAATAAACTCTCCCTGGCCAGAGTATATAATATTTCTGGGATCAGCTCTATTTGGCCATGCTCTATTGCACTTTTGAAAACTTTTATCTTCGGTGATTTAAATGGACACATTCATCATACACCACTTCTTCATACACACTTAGATCTAATTCTGAACTTTCTGTTTGTTCCACTGGTGTTTACTCTCACACAGGCATGAATCACTGAGACTTTATGGAATGTTATAATTACAGTCTGTATGGGCTATTTTATTATTTGCTAGACTAGCTCCCACCACATTACTGGCCTTCATATTTAGGTTGTTCTTTTTTTCCTAAGTAGTCATGCTTGCCTATGTTTCGATATTAGTTTTGAAATTAATTTATCTAGTTCCGGGAAGGTGGGGTGGGCAGTGAACTTTTTCAGTTGTCCTATAAAAGACTACAGGCAATCATTCACTCAAATTTACTTTTTTCTTGCTTCCTCTTTTGTTTGTATTTAAAGATTTCCTCATATAGATTTTCATATATCTTGTTAGGCCATTCCTAGGCATCTTATATTGCTTATTTCTATTATAGTTGATATATTCTCATTTTATATTTTTTAACTTGTATATACATATTGATATTTAAATACACACACAATTTTTGTAATGTTTTATCTAGCAACTTTACTGAATTTTCTCTTTGTGGTAGCTTCACACTTTTTTCTTGGGTGTTGCAAATATACTATAAAGTCTTTTATATGAAGAGATAGTTTAAACTATTATTTTTCATTTTTGGGGATAGTTTCTCTCATATGACTGCACTAGCTAATACTCCCAACACAGTGTTAAGTTATATATACATACATATACATAATTATTCATTGATTTCTACTTTTTTTTTTTTTTTGGAATGTGTTTTGAATTTGTCAAAAGTCTTTTCATTAAGATTACTCTCCTTAGCAAAACAATGGATATGATGAACTATATCAATGGATTTCCTAATATTTAATCATTCTTGTATTATTGGAATGAATTCTATTTGCTTATGATCTAATATTTTTAAAAATAATGTTGGATTCTGTTTGTTAATTTTTTATTAGAATTTTTTAAACTCATAAGTTGGATTTTTATCTTTTCCTGTGTAATGTTAAATTAGATGTATGTATTTACATATGCTTACTTTTTAGGGAGAATTAGAAAGTTTTCCTCCTTTGTCTATGCTTGGAACAGTTTGGGTAGCTCTGGGATGATCTTGTATTTGAAGGGTTGGTTTAATTCCCAAGGAAACTCAGCCAACAGCTTTTACTGAGAAGAGGAAACTCTCTTAAACTTCTCTATTTCTTCTGTGGAATTTGGTCTACTTAAACCTTCTATTTCTGCCAGGGATAGTTTTGGTCATTTTTTTCCCCCAAAAAAGTGATACTCATCATTTTACTTGTATAGAGTTGTACAATGTCTTTTATGATTTCTTAAATTTTCTCTTTCAAAAGATACTCCCCCCCTTGACATTTCTTATATTTTGTATTTTTGTTCTTGTTTTATATCTTGATTAGATTAGACAGTGATTTTTTTCTACTTCTAACGTTTTTTTTTTTTTTTTTAAAAAAAACAGATTATTGATATGTTTGAATGTTTTTTTTCCTGCTCATCAATTTCTTCCATATTTTTTATTGACTCCCTTGTGCCTACTTTCAGTTTAGGCTTTCCTTTTTACAATGAGATGTTTAAATATTTTTAAAATTCTTTAGATTTATAGGCTTAAGTATTTAAAACTATGCCTTTTGCTCGGGCCATGGCTGGACTGTATCCCATAGGTTCAGATCTGCAGTGTTTGTGTAGTCACTATCTTGGTTTGTGTTTCTCCTTTCACCCTTCCCTGGAAAGGAGGCGCATGCCTGGGAGTTGGTGTGACACAGCTCTCTAGCTTTTCCGGTGGTTCTGGAAGCCACATTCATGGACTCCCTGGCTGTCTGTACCCGGAAACCTGGGGCTCGGGGGTTGAAAGATGAATGCAGGCCTTCTGGGACTCGCACTTTATAAATATTTAATGCTCTTACCAAAATGTCAGATGCATTTGGCACTCACCCAAAGCTTCTGCGTTCCTATACCTCATCCGTGGGTGTCCCAGGGTGCCCCGCCCCTTTCTGATAGTGACACCTATGCCTTCCTGGGTATAGCACCCTTAGCTCTCACACACACACAGCCCCCACTCTGTCTTTTGTTCTTGCTCAAACCCTTCCCCGACCAAGCACCCGGGCCCAGGCGGGTGCTCCTCACCCTTGTTCAGCAGAAGGGACAGCAGAAAATGGGAGCAGGAGCTGGGCGGGGACAAGAGCATGCCACACTGCGGCCAGAGAAGGGGGTGGGGGTGGGGAGTGCTTCACGGTACTGACAAGAGGAGCAGTGTGACAAGGACACTGAGATGGGCTCCCAGAACAGGGGAGAAGCTGGGGGTCGGCTGAGGAGGCAGCGGTGTATCCTCCACTTTCTTTTGGATCCATTCAGAGAAATAGGAGACCCTGGCGTAAACCCCAGGATACATAGGGTTTGCACAACCGCGGCCCCAGCTCACGACTCCAATCTGCGTCCAGATTTGGTTGTGCTTGCAGACCAGTGGGCCCCCAGAGTCGCCCTGGGAAAAAAAAGCAGGATGGGGAGTGCTGCACTCGTGCGTCCTGTGCCAGCCCCTCTGTGGCCTGATGGACCCAGGGCAGAGGGATACCTGCACACGGAGGGCCCTACTGGACCGGAGTGGTTCCACTGCCCCGCGCCCAGCCCCATTTCACGGGTTGGAAAGCACTGAATCCTCCCGAGCCCTAGCGACCAGGTGCTGGCCTGGGGGCATGCAGCATCTACTGCACCTGTTCTGAGCAGGACGAAAGGGAACCTTGTCCCAGCAGTGTAGGCGTGGCTGCATGCAGGACCCCTGTCCTCTTTGGTCCTCTGGCCAGTACCAGGGTAATCATGACACTAGACACCAGTCAGATTTCTGTCTTTCCTGCACACATGCTGTCTGGCCCCAAATGACACATGGAAATGAGCACTGGAGCCTCTCAGGAACCAAGCTGTCTGCGACCCCTGTGATCTAGGCCCCATGCCTGGTCAAAGTGTGCCCTATACAAGTTCATCAAAACACCTGGAAACCATCTGCTCCCCCCACCCCCCCAACTCTCCATCACTTCCCCTCAGGTGGAACGCACCTCACAGACGGTTCTAAAACCACTGATCAGGTTCCCAGCACACAGCATGTCCGGCATGATGTCTGACGGTTTTCCATAAAGCAGCTTGCATAGCTGTAATGGAATCAAGGGAAGTTGAGCCTCCTGCAGCAAGTCTGAAGTCTCACCTGCAGAGAAGGAGCTCAGGGTCAGCGAAAGGCTCCTCTTAGGTCTTTGTTACTCAGCAAAGAGCAAGGGGGGGAGGACAGGCCACAAAGAAGCCCACTTTGGCACAGAGCCTTAGCGACTTGGTGCTTGTGGCTCTCGGTGGTCTATGTTGAAATGATGGCTCCGTCAGCCTGAACCTCTCAGTGACTGTGAGCGTTGACACACGGTGTGAAAAATGAGCCTCCGAGGCTTTGAGGTTGTCACTGCTGCATGTTCTCATCTACCATGTTGGATATAAAAACTGGTTCCATAGGTCGTACATGGCAAAACCTAACCTGCTCAATACCAGGAGTAGGCTCCATTGTCTACAGAGTGACCATGTGATCCACATGTTAAAGTTGTGCAGTATTTGGGAAAGCTGTATCCTGTAGTAACTTGGGAATCAGTTCATGGCCCTAATGAACTTGTAGCTCTAGGAAAAGAGGACGGAACACAGAATGTTAGTAGTGTTTGTTGGTTGCTGCTGACTGCATCTGGCAAGGTAATATCAGAAGAAGAGGAACTCACAAAAGAATTAGGTGGTTTGCAGACAAGAATGCAAGACAATAGAGACCTCCACAAATTTACGGTCCTGTAGTGTTAGAAGAGGTGGCTGGTTCTCAACCCAGTAATAAATACAATTAAGAAATATGTTGAAACTAACCAAGCCCACGTTAACGGGAAAAAAATAGTCTTTTCAACAAATGGTGTTGGGAGAACTGGATATCTATAACCAAAAGAATGAAAGAGGACCCCTATCTCACCCCCTATACAAGAATCAACTCAAAATGGATCAAAGACCTAAATATAAAAGCCAGGACCATAAAACTACTAGAAGAAAATGTAGGGAAACATCTTCAAGACCTTGTAGTAGGTGGTGGTTTCTTGGACCTTACACCCAAAGCACGTGCAACAAATGAAAAAATAGATAAATGGGACCTCCTCAAAATTAAACACTTTTGCACCTCACAGGACTTTGCCAAAAGGGTGAAAAGACAGCCAACTCAATGGGAAAAAATATTTGGAAATCACATATCTGATAAGGGTTTAATATCCAGGATATATAAAGAGATGTTCAACTCAACAATAAAAAGAGAAATGACCCAATTAAAAAATGGGCCAAAGACTTGAATAGACATTTCTCCGAAGAAGAAATACAAATGGCAAAAAAACACATGAAGAAATGCTCAACATCACTCATGATTAGGAAAATACAAATCAAAACTACAATGAGATATCATTTCACACCTATCAGAATGGCCACTATTAAAAAGACAGGGAACTACAAGTGTTGGAGAGGATGTGGAGAGATAAGAACACTTCTTCACTGTTGGTGGGAATGCAGAATAGTACAGCCACTGTGGAGGATTGTTTAGCAGTTCCTAAAGAAGTTGAATATAGACTTTCCACATGACTCTGCAATACCACTACTGGGTATATACCCAGAAGAACTGAGAGCAGTGACACGAACAGACATCTGCACACCGATGTTCATAGCAACATTATTCACCATTGCCAAACGTTGGAAACAACCCAGGTGTTCATCAACAGATGAATGGATAAACAAACTGTAGTCTGTTCACACAATGGAATATTATGCAGCTGTAAGAAGAAATGAAGTTGTAAAGCATGTGACAACATGGATGAACATGGAGGACATTATGTTGAGCAAAGCAAGCCAGACACAAAAGGACAAATACTGTATGAATGTATTACTATGAACCAAATATATTGTGTAACATATTGTTTGATTCAAAAAAATTTTTATATGTATCCATTACATTTAACTGAGAAATGTATATATTTATTCATCTGTGTTTACTTTTGAGTTTTTAATTGTTTGTATTTTCAATTATTAAATATACAAAATAAAGTTAAAAAAAAAAAAAAAAAAGAAAGAAAGAAATATGTTGAACTACATAGACAGTTAAGACTAAGCCTTGAAGGCTTCTACTTCTGGCCATAACGGAGTCACTGGGAATGGACTTGATCTCTAGCCACAAACAATTAAAAAACATCGTTTCTCTATGAGATAATGACTTTCACACTGGACAACCAACAAGGCAGGGCTGTGATGTGGTGGAAGGCAGGGAGGGAGATTACAAACAGAGCACAGCAGTCAAACTGAGGAGACAGCAATGGAATTTAAGAAGGCTGAGGTGGCTGAAATTTGCAAGGTAGGATGCCAGATAGGAGGGAGTTCCATGGAAAAAGAGCTCCAATAATTTGCATAGGAGCTCCCTTAAGTCAGCTGCTGAATATTAAGCCCTGCATGCACAGGGTAAGACTCTACGAGCATGTGCAGAGAGTGGCAAGAGTGACCTTTATGGGTCTAGGACTCACATGAGCTGAGATGTCTGAGTTCTGATGGACCAAGAGTGAGGAGTCCTTGTTGAACACCTGGGAGGGTGCCCTGTGTCAAGAGATAAAACACCAAACAGAATCAGATACAGAGATGACCCAGATGTTGGGATGATCTGACAGAGATTTTAAAATAACTATAATATGCTAAAGGAATTATTGGAAAGTGGACAACATGTATGAACTAAGGAAGAATTTAAGTAGAGATACAGAAACTATAAAAAAAGAATAAAACGGAAATGCTAGAAATAAAAACACAATATAATAGATGAAAAATTCCTTTGATGGGTATATAAGGCTGGACACAGCTGAAGAAAGAATCAGTGAACTTTAAGAGAGGTCAATAGAAATTATCCAAACTGAAACACAAAAAGAAAAGGGGAGGGGGGGGGCGGAAAAAAATAACATGAATTTAAGAACTGTGGGACAAAAGTAAACAATGCAACATATGTGGAATTGGAGTCCCAGAAGAAGAAAACAGAGAAAAAACGGGGCAAAAGAAATATATGAAAATCCAGTGGTGAAGAAATTTCCAAAACAACAAACCACAGAGCCAAGAAATTCACAGAACCCCATATTCAAACAAACAAACACACCTAGAAACATCATAGCCAAACTGCTGAAAAACAAAGTTGAAGAGAAAAATTTTGAAGGCAGCCAGAGAGGGGGAAAATATTACATACGGAGGACCAAGGATAAGAGTTACTACAGGGGGAAGCGGCTGTGGCTCAATCAGTAGGGCTCCCGTTTACCATATGGGAGGCCCCGGGTTCGGGTCCCGGGGCCTCCTGGTGAAGGCAAGCCCGCCCACACGGCGTGGTTAGCTGACCTAGCGAGCACAAGCAGCAAGGGGGGGATAAATGAATAAATAAATAAAATCTTTAAAAAAACAAAACAAAACAAAACAAAACAAAAAACAATAAGGAAATGTAATTAAAAAAAAAAAAAGTTACTACAGGTTTCTCATCAGAAATTAGGTAGGCCAGAAGACAATGAAGCCTTTTGCAAAACAAAAACAAAAAACCTGTTAACCCAAAATTCTGTATCTAGAGAAACTATCTTTCAAAAATGAAGGTGAAATTTAGACTTCCCAGACAGACAAGCATGTAATTATTATTCATTGCTGAGGAAACTGAAAAATGATACAATTCTTTGGAAAATTATTTTCAGTTTGTCAGAACAGCATTACCAAACAAGTCCACTGTTATGTATGCAAGAAAGAGAAAACAAAGCACTTGTGCACAAAGAGTTGTAAAAGAAGGTTCTTGAGAGCTTTATTCACAATGGCCAAAAACTGAAACTAACTTGATAATGAAAACTAGCTATAGAAAAATCAACTAAAATATTAAAATGCTAATTTCAGCTGACAGTACATAGATTTGTCTATTGTTTCTCTTGCAAAACTTTTTTCAAACCTAAGATTGTTACCAGACATTAAATGAATGCTCATGATAATAACTAAAAGTAATTATGTACCTTACAATCACTATTTGAAAAAATAATGACAAAAGGAATAGAGGAAGAACTTTCCTTTGGGGTGAAAAAATTTAAACAATGCTTTACCCAGAAATACTTATGCAATCAACATTTTAAAAGATGCAAAATGCAGTACTCCTCTTAACTTCCAGCAGGTATTATAAACTCCTAAAATCATGTTATTTTAAGCAAGGGGAAAAAACCTCATAACTATTACAAAAAGGCAAACTGTATGTACTATTTTACTATAATAAGTTTTTCCTTCTTGGCGTTCTAAACGCATATATATACTGAAAAAAACCAGTGTCAATCAACAGAAGAATGGATAAATGATTTTTGGTATATTATATCATGCTATTAAATATTCCTTAACAATAAATAAGCAGGATCTTGCAAAACTTGCAAAAACACAAAAAAATCTACAGATGATATTGAGCAAAATATACAAAACACATACAGTATTATTCTACTTATATAAAGTTCAAAAACATAAAATTAATCCATGGGTATAGAAGTCAGAACAACAATTTAGGAGAATAGGTTTGGCTGCAAAACATTAAGAGGGAACTTCCTGAGATATGAAAATGTTCTAGATCTTGATTTGAGTTTTCTGTTTCATGGATATATACATATATAATAATTCTAAAAAGTTAAAAAAAAAAATTTTAAAAGCCAGAGACTACAAAATTCAATAAACAGTTGAGTGACTGGGAAACAGACTGTTTTGTGAGTTGAGTGTTATAGAGAGCTGTTTTATTTTTTAGGTTTCAGAAGTTTGCTGGATTGTGGGTGAATAAGAGAGGACAAAAAATTAAAGAGAAATAAGTACTGTTGTGGAACTGGACTCCAAGTAATGTTATCTAAGTGGCCTAAATAAAGTTTGGGGCCACTTTTCAATTGTTTTTTAGTTTCTTGGCTTTGACTTGGATACCATTGCAAAACTGGGTTATGTGGCCATGGGACTTATTTGGATCACTATTTATTTATGCATGCTGGAGCCATGTTGCTTTCTAGATGGCTATTGTTGCAGTTTGAGATTATTTATGAATTCCAAAAAGATAAATTATGTTTGTAAACTGGTCTGTTCCTCTGGGCGTGGTAACGCTTTGACTGTATTAGATTCAACAGAGATGTCTGATTAAATTATGTTACGATTAGGGCTTTTATTCAACCAGTCATTAGAGTGCAACTCAGCATTGAGTCCCAGCCCCCTTGATGAGCTGATAAAACAGACTTTCACACGGAAGAACACAGAGGAAGAGAGACAACTCATTAGACATAGCAGAGGCCCCAGGAAGAGAGATGAGCCTGATAGTCTACAGCTGACCTTGTGAAGAGACCAGAGCACCTGAGCCCGGAAAGAAATGAGCCCCATGGAGAGAGATGAGCCTTATGGCAGCCTACAGCTGGAACTGGAAGAAGCTCGGACCATGGAGCCTTAAGAGGAAGAAGGAAGGCTGAATCCTCACAGACATTGCCTGCCATCTTGCTTCAACATGTGGCCAATGACTTTGGGTAAGAAAGTACTCTTATGGTACCTTGAGTTGGACTCTTTAGGGCCTTTTGACTGTAAGCTTCTACCCCAAATAAATATCCTTTATAAAAGCCAACAAAGTTCTGGTACTTTGCATCAGCACCCCTTTGGCTGACTAACACAGATATCTTACTGAGTTTGCTCAAGGCAAGAACATATATCCTTGTGGGTGTTTCTTGAATAAAGAGTAAGGTTATTCCTAGTGCCAGTCCCTAGGTTCTCAGACAGGAAATGAAAATATAAAGGCAGGCCCCAGTTAGAAGACAGTGTAGCCTGCTACTCTCTTATTTAAGATCATAGTCTCCCAGTCTGTGGGCCTTAGTTTCTGAGCGGCAATGGATTCTATGGAAAGGTTTCAAGTATTCGTGCATATATCATGAGTTGTCTATGAAAGATTTATGACAAGGAGTGTACCCACAAATGAAGGAAGGCAGAAGGCTGGGATAGGGCAAGACCACTAAAGTAGATAAAGACTATTGTTCTAATCAATGTTCTAATTTCCCTGTTGAATGTTGTATACATGGATATATGTTTATTAACAAACAAAGTAAAAGAGAATTATGAGTATATGAATTACAATATAACAATACCATTATATTCAAAACTTGTAATGCAATGAACAATTTTCCAGAAAAATTTAATCCTTCAAAATAAGCCTAAGAATGAACAGAATAATGGAATGAACCAGTAGCCATAGTAGAAATTCAGGCAGTAGAAATCATTTATAGCCACAAAAAGTACCATGATCAAAATGTTTTATACGCAAATCATATCAGACTTTCAAGGAATAGCTAATTCATATTTAATAGAAACTACTCCATAGATTACAAATAGATGGCAATTATTCAACCCATTATACAAAGTCAGCAGTACAATGATGCCACACATAGTCAAAGACAAAGTCAGCTAAGAAAAGAAAATTCTAGACTCATCTCACTTAGGATTGTAGGTAGAAATATTCTAAATAAAAACTTTAAATTCTTCTGTTTATTAAATAAGTAATGCAAAAACAAAAAAACAAACCCAAATAGGGCAATCCTAGCAACTCAAAGGTACTTAGCATTAAACACCTATTCATGGTATCAATTGATTAAAAGAGGAGAACTATATGTCCTTCAAGAGTTGCTGCAAGAATTTCAATACAATTAATATCAATTTGTGATAAAAAATTTTTAAGTAAACCAGATATAAAAGGTAACTTTCTTAACTTGGCATATTATATCAACTAGAAATTTCCAGGCCAGGCCACATAGTTAATGGTGAATCATTAGAAGCATTTCCATTAAAATAAAAAACAAGAGGGGGGCAGATGTGGCTCAAATGGTTGGGCGTCCGTCTGCCATATGGAGGGACCTGGGTTCGATCCCTGGGACCTCCCGGTAAATTAAAAAAAAAAAAAAAAATATATATATATATATATATATATATATATAGAAGGCGCATGGGCTGCCAGGCTCTGTGTGCCGGTGAGCCGCCAGGCACCGGGAGCCATGCAGCAAGATGATGACGCAACAAGAGAGAGACACAGGGGAGAGACAAGACGAGATGCTCCGAAAGCTCCAGAAGCCAGGAGCCGAGGTGGCGCAGGCGGCAGAATACCTGTCTCCTACATCGGAAGTCTCCAGGATCGAAGACTGGAGGAGGAGGATGAGAAGAGATGGCAGGAAACAGACATAGAGAATTGCCGAGCGAATGGACACAAAACAACAAATGGGGAAGGGGGGGGGTTAAAATGGATAAAGTAAATAAATAAATCTTAAAAAAATAAATAAATAAGTATAAAAAAAAAAAAAAGAAAAGAAGACAGAATCATTTCTAATGGAAGTCCCAACCAATGCAATAACACACAAAAAAAGAAAAAAAAAAAAAAAAAAGATGAGATGGAACAGTTTTTATTTTAAGACTATGTGATTTTCTATCCAGAAAAGTCAAAATCATCAATTGACAAACTATTAAAAATAACGAGTTCTATAACATGGCTGGATATAACAGGTGACACCAATTAGCAAATGCAATTTAAAAGGTTCACTTCTTAATAGTGATAAAAATTCTAAAGTATCTAGGTATAAACCTAAAATGAAAGCACAAGGACTTGATGGAGAAAACCATGAACATTAATAGATTTCTAAATTGAATTAAAAAAAGATTTGTAAATTTAAAATCTTAAGGAAACTATACTATTAAGTTTACTTGATATACTGAATATTAATTTCACACTCAAAGTAGCTATAGCTACTTTTCTATATACAACAAAGCCAATCAGGGATAATTTTTAAAAATCTGCATTGACAGATAAATACATGCTTATTGGTGGATGGGAATTCCAGTTCCCAAAATCTTTGAATGACAGAATTCTTTCTTTCCTGTAGTGAAACAGAAGCAGCCTGCATCCCTTCCACAAATCCCAATAAAGGAATTTATGCCCTGCACTTTGTTCTGATTAAATTATATGGCAAAAGCCCTGGGGACCACTCAGAGCCCAAAACCTGTGCCCTACTTCCTCTTTGAACTCCCTCTTGAATTTCCTCTTCATATCTTTAAACTTTAAATCCCCACCAAGGCAGCTGATCCAGATAGCCAACCAAGCCCCTAGTTCATGATGTGTGACTCAATACAAAATGAAGCCCACTTGCCCTAAACCCGCTCCTATAAGATGAACAAACCCTCGACTTCCTTGTTACGTTTATAAAAATCATTTGCCAACCCTAGAACCCCAAAGCTATTTCCATTCTTGCAAGTGATCTGGTTTTCCTAGCTGCTGCAAAACTTTGGTGTTCCTAATAAAATGCTGTAGCCTGCTAACTCGACTGATTCGTCTTTTGACAGTTCTCTTACCTTTTCGTGAGACCAGTCCCCATCCTGTAGCCCAGCAAGTCAGATTCTGAAGTTTCACATCTGGAGGTGCCAGGCACACAGGGAGCACAGAGTTAGAAAACACGATCGGGGTTTTCAGCTGCACCAGAGCGATGTCGCCTCCAACAGGGTGGAATAATTTGTAGGAAGGATGCAGAATCACCTTATTCACCTCGAACCACTGGGTGTGCCTGGTTGCAGCCTCGAGGTTAATGAGGCCCACGTACATATCAAACGCGTCTACAGCCTTGTCTCTGTGCAGACAGAGAACAGCAGCACAGTGCTCCACCTCTGCACCTGGAGAGCAGAAACTGCCCACTAGCGGCCTCCCTGCCCACCTTCAACTCACCTGCCCTGGTAGCCCGGATATGTAAAAGCACATCCTTTGCAACACAGTGGGGACTTAGTAGAATTGCCACCCAAAGGAGTCTGGACTTGGGCCCAGGGAGAACCAGGGGGCCTATTGGGGCCTGCTGGTCACCAACAGCCCAGGCTAGTGAGCTTGTTCGGGGTGGGGATGGGGGTTACAAAGTGAGCCTCGCTTCACCTCTTCTTCTACACCTTGGCTCCACTTCTAATCACCAAAGAGCTGATGCCCTAAAAGTGCAGCTCTCCGGTGTCTGCCATGGGGTTATGTGCTGGGTCCTAGCGCATTACTCTCTACCCAGCTGCAGATACCCCCCATTGCCAACCCCACAAGGTCTGCCTTGGGGGCCTGGGCACCCACGGAGCCCAGCCCAGAGGGCTTGTGGACACTCACTTGCTGAAGCAGTGGGCTGCCGACAGAATCCAGTACTCATTAAGGATGGACCCTCCACAGATGTGGAACCCTCCGTAGTGCACGCTGACCTGCCACGGCCACTTCCTGTCAGGCGCAGGAAACCCCCCCAAGACTTTCCCGGACACATGAGGTAGACCACAGGCTGCAGAGGAGAGGGACAGAGCAGGAGAGAAGCAGAGCTGTGGAAGGACAGATCCAGGATATGGGAACCTGAGACACACACGGGAAGGTGAGGCAAAGGAGATGGGGGCCAGGCAGGTCAAAACAGGCAGGAATGGACGGGAACAAGACCCCCGTCCAGGGTGAGCAAGGAGACAGGCTGCTCAGCAGGACCTCGCCCCCCCCCACCCCGGGGGTGAGAACAGGCCCAGACCAGAGGCCCGGGGATGGGGGAGCGGGGTAGGGGGAGCTGGTCCCCAGGGACTGGGGCCAGGGCTGGCGCGGTGGTCGTACCCACGTCTTTGCTCAAGGAGATGACCTGATTGGCCCTCGGCTGTTGGGCCGGGGTCCCCGAGCGGGCCACGCCCGCCCCACACGGCGGTGGCAGCGGCAGCAGCATTATAAGGAGGAGGCGGCACAGGACGAGGAGCCACAGCGCGCGGGGCCCAGCGTGCAGGGGGGTCAGCGGGACGGCCATGAACGCCCACCACCACCACGTGGTAAAGCTCTCTGCAGCCCCGGGAGCGACGTGGCGCCCCCTGGAGGCCTTGGCGCGCGGCGGTGTTCTGGAGGTGGGGCCCCCTTGCACTACTCATTTGCTCTTGGCGGGCTGTCAGCGGCCGGCCTCTCTGGACTGGCTATCAACTAATGGGATGGAGATCGTCTCAGGGTACCTCCCAATCCAGCTTGGCCATGTGCGGCATTTACAGAGTTTCCACACCTGCAGGGGCTTTCCAAGCCTCTTCTAGCTCATGTTTGCTAATGCCCCATTGAGCAAAGAGAGTTAGATGGCCGACAGAGAGGAAAATGTTGGGGGAAATGCCCTACACCGCATGAGAACTCTGTCAAAAGCACTCAACCCTGCTGTAGCCTGAAAGCAGCCGTAGACAAGAAGTACCCAGACGCATGCGACGGTAGAAGCAATAGAACTTTGTACACTCTGAAACTTGAATTTCATGTCACTTTTACATCTCACAGAATATCCTTCTTTTGCTTTGTGTTCCCAACCATTTAAAGATGTAAAAAACCATTCTTAGTCCGTGAGCTCTATAGAAACAGGCAGATTTGGCCCACAAGGCTATAGTTTGCCAAGCCTTGCTCCAGATGTTCTTTATATTTCTTGATATTAACCCCTTGTCTTTTATATATATTTCCAATAATCTCTCTTCCTTGCCTGTTACTTGGCTTTTTGATATTGTTTAATTTGTTTCAAGAGTATTTGTAATTGCTTAATGGAGAATTTTTATGATGGAGGCTTTAAATCCTTGCCCAGTAATTCTAACATCACTGTCATTTTGGTTGGCATCTATTGATTGTGTCTTCTACATTGAGATGAGATTTTTCTCCTTCTTAATGTGATGAGTAATTTTGGACTGTATCTGGGCATTTTTAGTATTATTTCATGAGACTCTAATACCTATTTAAATCTTCTATTTTAGCAGATAGTCAACCTGTTTAGGCTCAGTTTTGTGGATTGTGGTTCAATTGCCAATTTAGTTAATAAAGTCTCTGCAATGCCATTCTGGTCTGCCCCACTTGCATGCTTCCCAGATGACAGGCCCCCACCCCACAGTATTCTCAGTGCTAGATGGGGATGGGGAATGGTGCTGCCTTGTAACAGGATGGGGACAGAAGACAGGGCTCTGCCCCCATATTCAGCTTAGGCACATTCTTCTTTCTGCAGGGGCTTGTGGAGGTCAGATAACTACCTAAAACATTGATTCTCAACCAGAAGTGATCTTCCCAGGGAATATTTGGTAATGTCTGGAGACATTTTTTATATCACAGCTGGAAGAGGGATGCTGCTAAACATCCTACAATGCACAGGACAGCTGCAACAAAGAATTTTCCAACCTCAAATGTCAATAGTGCTGAGGTTGAAAGACCCTGGTTTACAGATCAATTGGGTGTGGGGCATCACCTCCTTACTGCAGGGGAAGGGTTAGAAGACAGACTTCTATCAAGGAACTCTGCTTCTGCAGCACTTTTTGGGGTGGGAGAAGGATGCAGTTTTTTCATGATGTTTGCTTCGAGAATAGGCAGGTATGTCTAAAAGATTTCTTTTCTGCAGAGCCACTCTTTGTTCTGGTCCTTTGGTTTTTCTTGGAGCTATTGGGTGTGTGTTTCATTGGTGTTTCTGGGTTTCAAGATTCCCTATGCCCAAGCTAGATACATGGAAGGCAAGAGAAAACCCCAGGGAACTCCCCACTGGGTGGTTCCTCGTATCTTGAGGTCCGTAGCTAGTCCACTTTATTTTCTCCAGCTTTCAGAGTCTCCATTAGGTACTTAGGGATTTTGTGTGTGTGACTGTGATCAATGAGGGTTAAGATGGAATGTGTTCATCATTCTTGCCTAGAGCATCAAGAACCTGGAAATCCTTAACGACTACAAATTTTTCTTCTCCCAGATGAGTTTGTTTCCTTCCCATTGCTATTTCCAATTTGATTGATGAAGTGTTTATTTTTCATGTTAGAGGCGTTCCTTAGATGTCTGGTAGTCCTTGGTTTTCTATTGTAACTAAGGTGGTTGGAATAAAAAAGTGATTGGCTACAGAATTGTGTGGGAGAGAGTGTAAAATACAATGCAAACTATAATCCATGCTTGGTGGCAATGCTCGTTTCATCAATTGTAATGAATGTACCACACTAATGAAGGATGTTGTTAGTGGGGTCAAATGTGGGTGGTGTAGGGAACAGGGCATATGGGAATCCCCTCCATTTTTTATGTAACATTTATGTAATCTAAATATCATTTAAGAAAAAAAAAATTTTTAAGTTCAGGATTTCTGGAGGATCAGATGTTAGTTAATATTTTTAGTAATAAAGGTGATTGGAAACTCTGGGGTGCAGATATGGCTTGCTAAAATTGGACTTCATGGCCAGTGAGCAGGGGGAGCCATGGGAGAGCCACTGATATCATGTCTTAAGGACATCTATCTTGGGCTTGTCAGGTTCTCCAGAGAAGGGTCCCAAACTGCAGGGTTCTGACAGCTCAGGCAGAAAGAGGCCATGTGTCTTCACATTCTGATTTAAGTATACATATAGTCTCTTTTTTTTTTTTTTTAACTTTATTTTGTACATTTAATAATTGAAAATATAAACAATTAAAATTAAAAAGTAAACACAGATGAATAAATATATACATTTTTCAATTAAATGTAATGGATACATATAAATTTTGTTTATGAATCAGACAATATGTTACACAATATATTTGGTTCATAGTAGTGCATTCATATAGTATTTGTCCTTTAGTGTCTGGCTTGCTTCATGCAACATAATGTCCTCCAGGTTCATCCATGTTGCCATATGCTTTACAACTTCATTTCTTCTTACAGCTGCATAATATTCCATTGTGTGACTAGACCACAGTTTGTTTATCCATTCATTTGTTGATGGACACCTGGGTTGTTTCCAACTTTTGGCAATGGTGAATAATGTTGCTATGAACATTGGTATGCAGATGTCTGTTCGTGTCACTGCTCTCAGTTCTTCTGGGTATATACCCAGTAGTGGTATTGCTGGGTCACATGGTAAGTCTATATTCAACTTCTTTAGGAACTGCCAAACAATCCTCCATAGTGGTTGTACCATCCTGCATTCCCACCAACAGTGAAGAAGTGTTCCTATCTCTCCACGTCCTCTCCAACACTTGTTGTTCTCTGTCTTTTTAATAGTGGCCAATCTGATAGGTGTGAAATGATATCTCATTGTAGTTTTGATTTGCATTTCCCTAATCATGAGTGATGTTGAGCATTTCTTCATGTGTTTTTTTTTTTGCCATTTGTATTTCTTCTTCGGAGAAATGTCTATTCAAATCTTTTGCCCATTTTTTAATTGGGTCATTTCTCTTTTTATTGTTGAGTTGAACATCTCTTTATATATCCTGGATATTAAACCCTTATCAGATATGTGATTTCCAAATATTTTTTCCCATTGAGTTAGCTGTCTTTTCACCCTTTTGGCAAAGTCCTGTGAGGTGCAAAAGTGTTTAATTTTGAGGAGGTCCCATTTATCTATTTTTTCATTTGTTGCACGTGCTTTGGGTGTAAGGTCCAAGAAACCACCACCAGGTCTTGAAGATGTTTCCCTACAATTTCTTCTAGTAGTTTCATGGTCCTGGCTTTTATATTTAGATCTTTGATCCATTTTGAGTTGATTCTTGTATAGGGCGTGAGATAGGGGCCCTCTTTCATTCTTTTGGTTATAGATATCCAGTTCTCCCAACACCATTTGTTGAAGAGACTGTTTTTTCCCAGTCTCTTCCGTGGTAGGTTTGTCAAAAACCAGTTGACTGTATAGGTGAGGGTATATTTCTGGGTTCTCAATTCTATTCCACTGATCAATATGTCCTTCTTTATGCCAGTACCATGCTGTTTTGACCACTGTAGCTTTGTAATGTATTTAAAGGTCAGGCAGTGAAATTCCTCCCACATTGCTCTTCTCTTTTAGAATGCTTTTGGCTATTCGGGTGCACTTACCCTTCCAGATGAATTTGGTAATTGCCTTCTCTAATTCTGTAAAGTAAGCTGTTAGGATTTTGATTGGTATTGCATCGAATCTATAAATCAGTTTGGGCAAGATTGACATCTTCACGATATTTATTCTTCCAATCCATGAACACGGAATATCTTTCCATTTGTTTAGGTCTTTTTAAATTTCTTTTGGCATTGTTTTGTAGTTTTCTGCATATAGGTCCTGTACTTCTTTGGTTAAATTAAGTCCTAGGTATTTGAGTCTTTTTGTTGCTATTGAAAATGGAATTTTCCTCCTGATTTCCTCCTCAGGTTGTTCAGTACTAGTGTACAAAAACATTACTGATTTTTGCGTGTTGATCTTGTATCCTGCCACTTTGCTGAACTCGAGTAGCTTTGTTGTAGATGCTTCAGGATTTTCTAAGTACAGGATCATGTCATCCGCAAACAGTGAGAGTTTTACTTCCTCTTTTCCTATTTGGATGCCTTTAATTTTTTTGTCTTGTCTAATTGCCCTAGCTAGAACTTCTAGTATAATGTTGAATAACAATGGTGACAGTGGGCATCCTTGTCTTGTTCCTGATCTTAGAGGGAAAGCTTTCAAACTTTTCCCATTGAGTATAATGTTAGCTGTGGGTTTGTCATATATGCCTTTTATCATATTGAGGAATTTTCCTTCTATTCCTATCTTTTGAAGTGTTTTTATCAAAAAAGGATGCTGGATTTTGTCGAATGCCTTTTCTGCATCTATTGAGATGATCATGTGGTTTTTTTCCTTCAATTTGTTAATGTGGTGTATTACATTGGTTGATTTTCTTATGTTGAACCAGCCTTGCATACCAGGAATAAATCCTACTTGGTCCTGATGTATAAGTCTTGTGATATGCTGTTGGATTTGATTCGCAAGTATTTTGTTGAGAATTTTTGCATCTATGTTCATTAGAGAGATTGGTCTGTAACTTTCTTTTCTTGTGGAATCTTTATCTGACTTTGGTATTAGGGTGATGTTGGCTTCATAAAATGTGTTGGGTAATTTTCCCTCCTCTTCAATTTTTTGGAAGAGTTTAAACAAAATTGGTGTTAATTCTTTTTGAAATGCTTTGTAGAATTCACCTGTGAAGCATCTGGTCCTGGACTTTTCTTTGCTGGGAGATTTTTGATGATGGATTCAATCTCCTTAATTGTGATTGGTTTGTTAAGTTCTTGTATTTCTTGTAGCATCAGTTTAGGTTGGTTATGCGTTTCTAGAAATTTGTCCATTTCATCTAGGTTGTCTAGTTTGTTGGCATATAGTTTCTCATAATATCCTCTTATGATTCTTTTCTTTCTGTGAGGTCATTTGTAACTTCCCCCTTTTCATTTCTGATTGTATTTATTTGCATCTTCTCTCTTTTTTTCTTTGTTAGTCTAGCAAGGGGTTTGTCAATTTTATTGATCTTCTCAAAGAACCAACTTTTGGTTTTGTTGTTTTCTCTATTGTTTTTCTATTCTCATTTTCATTTATTTCTGCTCTAATCTTTATTATTTCTTTCCTTCTGCTTGCTTTGGGATTGGTTTGCTTTTCTTTTTCTAGTTTCTCAAGTTGATCAGTTAAATCTTTGAGTTTAGCTCTTTCTTGTTTTTTAATATAGGCATTTAGGGCTATAAATTTCCCTCTCAGGACTGCATTTGCTGTATGCCATAAGTTTTGATATGTTGTGTTCTCATTTTCAATATATTTACTGATTTCACTTGCAATTTCTTCTTTGACCCACTGAATATTTAGGAGTGTGTTGTTCAGTCTCCACACATTTGAGAATTTACTTTTTTCCTGTCTGTTATTGATTTCTAGTTTCATTCCATTATGATCTGAGAAGGTGCCTTGTATAATTTCAGTCTTTTTATATTTATTGAGAGCTGTATTGTGACCTAACATGAGCTCTATCCTGGAGAAAGATCCATGGGCACTTGAGAAGAATGTATAACCTGCTGAGTTTGGATGCAGTGTTCTGTATAAGTCTGTTAGGTCTAGCTTGTTTATCATATTGTTCAAGTTTTCTGTTTCCTTGTTGATCTTCTGTCTAGTTGTTCTATCTAATGATGTGAGAGGGGTGTTGAAGTCTCCAGTGATTATTGTAGAAATGTGTGTTTCTCCTTTCAGTTTTTCCAGAGTTTGTCTCATATATTTTGGGGCACTCTGGTTAGGTGCATAGGTATTTATGACTATTATATCTTCCTGGAGGATCACCCCTTTTATTAATATATAATGGCCTTCCGTATCTCTTATCACTTTTTTGCATTTAAAGTCTGTTTTATCTGATGTTAGTGTAGCTACCCCTGCTCTTTTCTGGTTACTATTTGCGTGGAGTATCTTTTTCCAACCTTTTACTTTCAGCCTGTTTGTATCCCTGGGTCTGAGGTGAGTTTCTTGTAAGCAGCATATGGATGGCTCATGTTTTTTAATCCATTCTTCCAGCCTATATCTTTTGATTGGGGAATTTAATCCATTCACATTCAATGATATTACTGTAAATGCACTATTTATTTCCTCCATTTCATTCTTTGGTTTTCATATGTCATCTTGTTTTTGTCTCTCTTTTTACTCTTTTGGTTATCCCTTCTGCTTTTCTTTCTTCTATACTCTTCTCCAAGCCTCTCTCTCCTGTCTTTTTCTTTCAGGTTCTAAGGCTTCCTTTAATATTTCCTGCAAAGGTGTATTCTTTTTTGGAAACTCTCTTAGTTTCTGTTTGTTTGTGAATACTTTATAGTCATCTTCATATTTGAAGGACAGTTTTGCTGGATAAAGAATTTTTGGCTGGCAGTTTTTCTCTTTCAGTTTTCTAATTGTATCATACCACTGTCTCTTCACCTCCATGGTTTCTGAAGAGAAATCTGCACTAAGTCTTACTGGACGTCCCTTGTACGTGATTGTTTGCTTCTCTCTTGCTGCTCTGAGAATTTTCTCTTTGTCTTTGACATTTACCATTCTGAATAGTATGTGTCTTGGCGTAGGTCAATTTGGACTTATTCTGATTAGGGTACGGTGTGCTTCATGGACATGTACATTTCTTTCGTGAGAGTTGGGAAATTTTCAGGTATTTTTTCCTCAGATACTCTTTCTGCCCCTTTTCCTTTCTCTTCCCCTTCTGGAACTCCCATGACACATATGTTATTGCGTTTTGTGTTGTCATTCAACTCTCTGAGCCCCTGCTCAATTTTTTCCATTCTTTTCTCTCTCTGTTCTTTTCTCTCTTCAATTTTAGCTGCTCTGTCTTCGCTATCACTTATTCTTTCTTCTATCATTTCGAGTCTGCTGTTGTATGCTTCAAATGTGTTTTTGACCTCACCTGTTGTTTCTTTCATTCCCATGAACTCTGTTACTTTTCTGTTCAGGATTTCAAATTCTTTTTTGCATTTGCTCAATGTGTCTTCTTGATGTCGTTTATCTCCTTAACTATATGGTTTTTCATCTCATTAATTTGATTTTGGAAATTTATGCTCATCTCACTGATTAATTCTCTCAAATTCTGCATCTCTTCTGGGACTTTGCCTGATTCCTTTTCTTGGGCCATGTCTTCTATTTTCTTAGTATGGCTCGTAATTTTTTGCTAGTGTTTAGGCATCTGGTTAGGTTGTATTTTACTTAAATGCTCTATCTCTTTCTCTTTTATAGGGTTTTAGTGGCACGAGGCTGTGAGTTACCACAGCTCTTTGATTTTGGGATCAACCTTGATTGTTAGGATTGTCCTGCTGGTTGCTCAAAACTGGGTCCTGGACCCAGTAATTGGTTGTAGAGTCACTTCCTAGGGCCTTGGGCAGGGAGGCTATAGAGACCAGGAAAAGTCTCTCCTATTTATTTTTTATTTTCTTATGTGCACTTCCTTGGTCTGCCAGGAGGTGATGCTCATTGGCAGCTCTCAATTCAATACCTGGTCGGAGTGTATTTGTTGTGAAACAGACCAGATCAATGTGATAGAGCTTCCTGTCTGGAGGCTAAGGGCCTTGTAATTAAACTTTCTGAGACAGTTCTCTAGTCTTCTCTGGTAGCCCCCTCCCTTTTCCCAGCTAGGAAATATTACCACTCCTCTCTGAATCCTCAACAAACAGTCCCTGTTAGTAGAGGAGGAGATTGGGAGGTTTGTATATCTTTAGCCCCTTGCAGGCTCCAAGCAAACAATGGCGCAGCCCCACCCAGCCTGGAAGGGCTCTTGGAACAGGACAGACCAAACCTGTGGTCAAAAGCAGTGTCAGCCCCAGGCTCTCTCTCCCCTCTCCTGTGAAGTCCTCAACAATTAGTCCAGGCAGAAGAGAGGGAGGTTACGAGGGTTGGATTTCTCCAGTTCTTCCTAGGCTCCCAGGGCAAACCATCGTGTGGAAGGGTCCTTGAGGCTCTGCAGCCCAAATTTGTGGGTCAGAACCTGAGTCATCCTAAGACTGTGTCCCTCTCTCTCCCCTTCCCAGGAGTGGTAGATCCCTGGGGCCCCCTTTGTCTGTAGTCACATGCCCAGGGCCCCGAGAATTCTAAAGAGTATGGGGGAGGGTGCTGGTAGCAGCGGACGCCAATGGTTCCAACTCACGGTTCTGTCGTCGCGATTTCCCTCTTTGTCCCTCTCTCCTCTGGGTGGTGTGCAGCCTTCACCTGCTCTCCTAAACCCTAGAAGATCTATTTCGGGGCTGTTTCAGCCTGTCTTCTAGCTATTTTTTTTGGAGAATGTATATAGTCTCTTAACCTTCTGATTTTGGTATCCAGGGCCCTAAACTGTGCCTAAAACTTCCCAGTGTTGGTGACCTATTTTATACTCTGTAGAAATCACAACTTGTGAATTCTGCAATAGGCAGTAAGGTACATCAGTCCAGAGATGTAGAGGGTAGATGTTTAGGGATTTAACTGCTTCCCAAACTCAGTACTACTTGAGTAATCCTTTCATCATCAGATCTAGACATCTGGTGCCTTTTGAGAATTCTGGGTTATAAATCGTGATGTTTTTAGCTTTCTTCGTGGGGGAGTCAGTTCTGTTACATAAGTTACTATTTATACATCTACCAATCAGCTATCAGAAACTTTTTATTAAGGTATAATTTACACACAGTAAAATTCACCCAGTTATGAATGTTTTGACAAATGCATACTGTTGCATGAGCGCCGCAATTCAGATATAGAACAGTCTGGTTGCCTGCTCCCAAATTCCCCTTGCCCCTTTATATATAATAGTCAGGCCATACTCCCACCCCCAGCCTCTTGTAACCCTGGTTTTCTATCCACATAGTTTTGCCTTTTCCACAATGTGAAATATCATATGTAGCCTTTTGAGTCTAGCTTCTTTTATTTAGCATAACGTGTTTGAGATTCATCTGTGTGCTAGCAGTGAAGCCATATGGGCCTGGAATTTCTTTTCTAGAAGGTCTGTAACTATGAATTCAACTGCTGTATTAGATATAGGGATATCCAGGTTATTGAATTCTTCTTGAGTGAGTTTTGGTACTTTGGGTCTTTCCAGAAAATTGTCCATTTATTTAAATTGTTGAATTTATGGGCATGAAATTATGTGTGAGTCTTCCCTTATTAGCCTTTCAGAGTCTGTAGTCTCTTTCATTCCTGGTATTGATCATTTGTGTTCTCTTCCTGTTTTTCTTTCTCTCTCTCTCCTCAGTCTGCTTATAAGTTTGTTGATCTTTCAAAAATCCAGCTTTCAGTTTCATTTATTTTCTCTATTCTTTTTCTATTTTCAATTTAATTAATATTTGCTTTTTAAATTTCATTACTTCTGCTTATGTTGGGTTAAATTTGCTCTTCTTTTTCTAGTTTCTTAAGGTGGAAGCTTACATTACTGATTTGAGACTTTTCCTCTTTTCTAATATAAACATTTAATGTTATATATATTTTGATAGTTGAGTTTTCGTTTTCATTCCATTCAAAATATTTTGTAATTTCCTTTGTGATTTTTCTCTTTGGCCTGTAGGTCTACCTGTGCTTGTGTCTATTTCTGGGATTTCTATGGTGTTTCACTGCCCTATCATGCATAAGCAAGTATTATAGAGCACTTATGGGCTGTTGAGTTTTAAGTATGTTTTAATATCGAGAAGGGCTAACTCCTACTCCACTACTGTTCACTTTTAGTGTTTCCTAGGGATCCTTGCTTGTGCATTTTTTTGCCTTTACAAACCTTGAAATCAACTTCTTAGCTCTAGAAAAAGAGTGTTGATATTGTCATGAAAATTGCATTCAACTTACATATTAATTTGTGAAACAAATTTTTATGATGTCAACTCATTATATCCAAGAATATGGCATATACATCTACTTACTTTTTGTGTTTTAAGATTGTTCTAAAGCATTTCTTATATGTTTAATATATTTCTTAAGATTATTCCTGAAAGTTAAATATCTTCTTCATTGCTATAGTAGGTGGATCTTCTTCTTCATTATATATTCTAACTGGTTATTGTTTTTATATATGAAAGCTATTGCTTCTTTGTATGCTACTTTACTGAATTTCTATTTGTTATAGTTTCAAAATGATTCTTTTTTATTATTGAATTGTAAGAGTTCTTTAGATATTCTGGGTACAAGTCCTTTATCAGATATATGAGTTATAATATTTCTCACAGTAAGTGGGCTGTCTTTTTACTTTCTTGAAGGTGTCCTTAGATGCACAAAAGTTTTAAGATTTGATGACATCAAATTTATCTAGGTTTTATTTTGCCACTTGTGCTGTCTAAGAAGGCCAAGCAAGCCTAAACCAAGGTGAAAAAAAGTTATTCCTATGCTTTCTTTTAAATGTTTTATTGCTTTTGCCCTTACATTTAGGTCTATGATCCATTATGAGTTCATTTTTGTGTACGATCTGAGGTGGAAGTCCAACTGCAGTCTTCTGCATGTGGATATCTGCTTGTCCCAGCACCAAATAAAGAGACTATTCTTTCCCCCTCTGAATGGTCTTGGCCATTGTACAAATCTTGCACTTGTTTTGTCAAAATCAATTGACCATAAATGTATGGGCTTTTTTCCTGGACTCTCGATTGTACTACATTGATCTAAATGTCTAGCCTTCAAGCCAGTTCCACACTGTCTTGCTTATTGTAGCTTTGAAATTTTTAAATCAGGAAGTGTGAGTCCTGCAACTTTGTTCTTTTTTTACAAGATTATTTTGGCTATTCTGAGTCCTTTCCATTTCCATATGAATCATATGAATTTTAGGATCAGCTTGTCAATTTCTACAGAAAAGTTAGCTGGGATTTTGATAGGGATCACATTGAATCTGTAGATCGATTTAGAGAGTATTGCCATCTTAACAATATTAGGTCTTCTGATCCATAAACATGAGATATTTTTCCATTTATTCAGATATTTTAAATTTTCTTTCAAGAATGTCTTGTGACTTTTAGTGTATAGATCTTACACTTCTTTTGTTAAACTTATTGTTAGGTATTTTATTCTTTTTGTTGCTATTATAAATGGAATTATATTCTTGATTCCTTATTCAGATTGTTTATTGCTAGTATATAGAAATGCAGCTGATTTCTGTATATTGATCTTGCATCCTGCAACTGTTATTATTTCTGATAGCTTTTTAATGAATTCCTTAGGATTTTCTTTATACAAAATCATCTACAAATGGAGATCACTTTACTTCTTCCTTTCCAATTTGGATGCCTTCTATTTCTTTCACTTGCCTGGCTAAAGACTCTAGTACAATGTTGAATAGAAGTGGTAGGAGTGCACATCTTTGTTTTGTTCCTGATATTAGGGGGAAAACACAGTCTTTCACAATTAAGTAGAATGTTAGCGATGAAGTTTTTGCAAGTGCCCTTTATTAGGTTGAGGAAATTCTCTTCTATTCCTAGTTTGTTGAATTTTTATTTTTATCATGAGTGTTTGATTTTGTCAAATTCTTTTTCTGCATCTATTGAGATAATCTTGTGGGTTTTGTCATTTTTCTATGAATATTGTGCATTACATTAATATTTGGATGTTAACTCAACCTTGCGTTCCTGGGATAAATTCTACTTGGTCATGGTGTATGATCCTTTTAATATGTTTCTGGATTCAGTTTGATAGTATTTTTTTGTAATACACTTTATTTTTAGGGAAGTTTTAGATTTACAGAAAAATTCCCTAAAAATATAGGGACTACCCATATAACCTCCCCACACATAGTTTCCCCTATTATTAACCTCTTACACTACTGTGATATGTTTATTACAATTGATGAATCAATATTGAAGCATTGCTACTAACCAAAGTCTATAGTTTACATTATGGTCTAATAGAATTTTGTTGAGAATGTTTGCATCTGTATTATAAGAGATATTGGTCTGTAGTTTTCTTTTCTTGTGATGCCTTTGTCTGGTTTTAGTATCAGGGTAATACTCAAAGAATGAATTGAAAGGTGTTCTCTCCTCTTCAATTTTTGGAACAGTTTATGAAGGACTGGTATTAATTTCTCAAATATTTTTTAGAAATTACCAATGAAGCCATCTGGGTGTAGGCTTTTATTAGTGGGAAGTTTTTAAATTGTTAATTCAATCTTTTTACTTGTTATAGATCTATTCATTTTCTTTTTCTTCCTGAGTCAGTGTCAGTAATTTGTGACTTTCTAGGAGTTTGATCAATTCATCTATGGTATCTAATTTGTTGGTATACAGTTGTTCATTATAGTGCTTTTTATTTCTGTAAGATTGGTACTGTTGACTCCTCTTTCATTCCTGAGTTTAGTTCTTTGAGTCTTCTCTCTCTTTCTCTTTTCTTCCCTGGATTGTCTAGCTAAATGACATTGACATTGATATATAGGGTCACCTATATATTTCAATTGTCTATAAAAAGAGACAATTTAAAATCATTCTTTTCCAATTCTTCAGGTTAGTTTTTCTTGTTTGATTGTTTGTGTTAATATTCTAAAATTGTTAAATGAGAGCTTAGTTGCTTCATGGTGAGTGAATCTAGTGTTTTTCCTTTAAAAATATGATGATTTGTGGGTGGAATATATGTATTTTATCATGACTATGATGCAGCCATAAATTTCTATTTTTAAGTATTTTAATCAGAAACGGGTTTATATTTAATGCAGTTCTTTATTTTCCTTATTTACTATAGTGCTGCAATTTTCATTGCTATTTAGTCATTCATCTTTTCAGTGGGAAGATAAAATGCATCCCTGGTTCTGCCTTTTATATTGGTAGAGAAGTCAGTACTGTAACTCTAGAACACTTGTGGCTTCCTTTAAAAAGTTTGTCACACAGAGTCCCTCTTCTCATTTCAAGCTCCATTACTTGGTTTTCAAATGGTTCTTGTGGCTATATGTACAGACTCCATTCCTGTACATGCAAAGGAACCAGGGAGTCCTGGTGGCACAAAGACACATGCAGAAATCCTAGGGCCTCTCATTTTGTAAACCTGCCATGAATTTACCGATATCTCAGAGGTATTTGTCATTAAGTAGAGTCTGTACTGTTCCTTGCATCAAATATCTGGACATCTTACTTTGCATCAGCCTACTTCAGGACCACTAGCTAGACTTGTGCCCTGCCTTCAGGGCTCTGGCACCCTGAACCCTACTTTTCACTCAATCTCCCCCCAGACCCAGCCTGGAGCAGTCACTGCTGACAATGCCTCGATCCCTCTGACAGTCCATGAGATGGGCAGAAGGCAAAGGACAATTTGTTTTTGTTTTTGTTTTTTTTTACCGGGAGGTCCCGGGGATCGAACCCGGGACCCTCCATATGGGAGACGGACGCCCAACCAGTTGAGCCACATCCGACCCCGGCAAAGGGCAATTTGGAAAAGTAAACTTACCCTGCCCCAAAGGGCAAAAGCCTGAAAAGGATTGGGGGATGTGGCTTTGAAAGGCAGCCCTTTAGGAAGGATAGGCTTTTCACATCATTGCGCAGAAACATCATACAATCACCAGGGTGCTGGACATAGCCCATAGTGCAAAAGCCTGGATTTTGGTTAGGTTGGGTGGAAGAGGTGGATACACTGACAGCTCTTGCAAAGTCATTCTGATCCATTCCATGTGGTTGGCAACTCTGATGAAAACATTTGGAGAGAGAATATTTCCATTTACCCTTGAGCACTTTGAGCCCATATCATATTTCAATAGGTCATCATTTTCTTTAAGTATAACAACAGCCAAACTATTTGCCACCATCATCCTGGGATGAAAGAAGGAGTTTGCTTTGAGCTGGGAAAGGGGAAGGTCTTCCCATCTCCTGTACCCACAACTAAATCGGGCATTGTAGATTATGCTGGGAACTGACCATGGTCTGGATCTGGCTAGCCCATGCTGGCATGGAAAGCATCTTCCCTTGCCACTCTCCAGATGTTCCTGCCCTAGAAACATGTCGCACCCCTCCCTCACTTCACCTCACCTAACTGGCTAACAGACACAGGCTCCACCAGTCCAAGGTGATGTTCCTCTCCACGCTGGCATGCGATATTCACCAACACTGTCATGCAGAGATGAAATCCCCACAGGACAAAGGAGCGCTATTGAAGAGAGGAAATGTGGCTAGCCCTCCTGCCACAGTCCATCAGGGCCAGGGCTTCAGACCATACTGATCTAATAAAGCTTAGAGCCCTGGGCTGCTCTCACCAATGGGGGGTGGGGTGACAGGATGCTGGACACCCCTAAGTGGGGGAGGTGGTCTGCTTTCTCTACTTGCCATTCCCTGCCCCAGCTGAATTCGTGCAGGTGCTTTTTCATCACTCAGACCAAAGAGTGGGTATGATATCCCTGGAGCCAATGCCCTGTGTCATATACTTAGACACAGTTGCAAGTTCTTTTTGGTGAAAGAATTCCCTTGAAAGTTAAAACATTTGGAAGCCATTAACTTTGACCTCCCATTTCTGCCACAACCACTCTCACCCCTTGGTGGCCTTCATTTCACAAGAACAGATATTCTGTCATGTCTATACATGACATGTCATCTTAGACTATTCCAAGGGTAAGACCATAAAAACGGTTACAATAAGCACCAGGATGCATATGGATTTCAGTTTCCTGGAGACTTTTGAACTTATACCTGTTGGGAGAAAGGTTCCTGGCAAGCAGGCAAGAATAAAATCTCATATTTCTTCAACCCCTATGGAATCTATGGGCTGTGATCAACAAACTAGGAAGACATACTGAAACTGAATAGGGCTTAAAGCGTGCTAGAATAACATGTGTGTTCCAGTATGCATATACCAAAGCTTTACCATGTGCCTGTTCTTCATGATAAGGATGCAATGTTGCTTAAGAAAGTCCTACTTCTCAAACATGAAAGAACCACAAGCATAGGCGTGGCTAATACTTAGGTAGATAGTCATTTGGCATCCCAAAACAGTGTCAAAAGGAAGGGGTGATAGTCGACATATTAGAATGAATGCTTCTAACTTTTCCCCATGTATGGGGTTATTGCTACAAGCTTCTTGTTGTTAGTGGTGGTTTTGAATATACTTCATCAAGTTAGGAAATTTCCCTTCTATTTCCACTTTTGTAAGATTTTTTTATCATGAGTTCATGTCGAATATTATAAACTACTTTTCTACATCTATTGAAATGAGTTTTGTCTGTTTTATTCTATTAATGTTAATTATATATTACCATATTATTCTATCATTACATTTCTGCAGTAAAGAAACTAAGAAAATCAAAGGAAAAGGAATGGGAGAGAAAAAATAAGAGTATCATTATATGTAGTCTGGTTGTCTACGTTCAAAATCCAGAAAGTTCTAATGACAAATTATTAGAAGTAGTAGAGATTTATTGCAAGAACCATTCAGTACAAGAACATTTTATTCTAAGAACCTCCTTCCCTGTTGATCCCCTTCTACTTCATTTATGTATCAAAGTTCCATAAATGGTTCTTGGAAAAGTTGTTATCCACATAGGAAAATGAAACAGGAACTCTTCCTCACACTATATGCAAAAATTAACTTTAGTATAGCAAGTACTTAAATGACAAAGGGAACACTTTAAAACTTTTTGTTTAAAATATAGATGGGCAGATTTCCAATAATGAGATCCAGAGGTGAGCGAAGCACTCAGGGTTGTTTCTGCCCTTTCAGAAAGGGCAGCTCAGTGACTTTGGGTCATTTTTGGCAGGCTTTTTGGTTTAGGGAAACAAAAGTAGGAGTCCAGGGCCCATGAAGTGTATGTACGCTGGTCCACCACACCTACTTTGGGCTGGGAACAAGAAGGAGTGCACCCTAAGAGTGAGGGTGAGTCAGAAGTAAGCCAGCCCATTCATGGACGGCAGCCCAGCTTTGAATCATTTGAGTTACTCAGAAAATCTCAAGCCCTGAATGTGGAATAAGGCAACTCCAGATTCCTAATTCTCCCATGTGTCCATCAAAAGCAAACAAAAATCCTCTAAAAATAATAATATCTTTAGCCTTAGATAATTTCTACAAATAAATTTTAAATACCTTTCCAGCACACAAACAAACATGGCCAGAAACATAAGATAATATATATGACTGAGAACCAGCAGAAACACTCTTCAACAGAAACAGACCCAGAAAATCTCCTGATACTTGTATTATAAGGCAAAAACTGTAACACAAATATGCTTATTATGTTCAAGGAGATAAAACCATACTTGTAAAATGCTGCAAGAACTGGAAACAATTTGACAAAGATGATTTGAAAAAGAGCCAGAGTTTCTACACATGAAAAATTACAAAAACCAAAATTCAGAACTTGTTGAATGACTTTAACAACAGTTTAGACCCATCTGAAAGGAAACTCAGTGAACTAGAACAAAAGTCAGAAGAAAATGGTGAATATCTTTCTGTCCTGAGTTTAGTAAAGATTTCTTAAATATCATACAGCAATTTTATCTATAGATAAATGTTACTGATTTTATTAAAATTAAGAACTCTTTTTCAAAAAACATATTAAAAACAGAAAAAAATAAGTTAACTTGGAAAATAAATTTGCAGCCTACAATACAATTGAGAGTTGAATCATGTCATCCACAAAAGGCATGTCAGGTTTTAACCCCTGGTTCTGGAGTGTGAACCCATTTGTAAATAGGACTTTGAAAATGTTATTATGGGTTAAGGTGTGTGTATTAGTCAGGGTTCTCTAGGGAAACAGAACCAACAGGAGATAGCTGTAAATACTATGAGGTTTTATAAAATTCTCTCATGCAACCGTAAGGATGCACAAGGCCAAATTCCACAGGGCAGGTTGCAAACCAGGGGCTCCAATGAAGGTCCCTGATGAGTTCCCAGGAGTCTCTGGCTATCTGAAATAGAGATGTGAATTCTCTCTCTCTGAATGCTGAAATCACATCCCCTTTTAAGGCCCTCAACTGATTGGATGAGATGTCACTCAATGCTGACAGCAAGCTCCTTAGTTGATTGTAGATGTAATCAGCCATCTATGCAATCAACTCATTGATGATTAAAGTCCATGAAATGCCCTTGTATTACAATTAGCCCATTGCTTGCTTGACTAAATAACTGAGCACCATTTCTTGGCCAAGTTGACACATGAACCTAACCATCACAATGTGCCCAAACTGAATGAGGGTGGTTCTTAATCCAATATGGCTGAAGTTCTTATAAGCAAAGGAAATTGGACCCAGAAGAGAAGGCCACAGGGGAAAGCCAGAAGTCAACAAACCTGGAAGAAAAAGGAAAGGATATTGCCATGTGACATGAGGCAGTGATTCAAGCCAAGGAACCCCAAGACTGTGGCAAGCAGCACAGGAAGACTATTGACCTCAGGAGGAAGCAACTTGCTAGCCTCTTAAATGATGAGCCAATAAATTCCCTTTGTTTAGCTATCCTATCATGTGTTATTTGTAGTAGCAGCCAAGAAACTAAGATAAGTAGTGATAAATAATTTGTCTTAAATGTATAAAGACCTATAAATCGATACAAATATGATCTTCTATTCTAGATAATGGGAAAAAGAAAGAAATAGACATTTCACAGAAAATGAAACATTTTTCCAATAAACATGAAAAAAGATATTCGATCTCATCAGTAACCATGGAAATGCAAATCATGAAAATAATGAGACACTGTTTCAGCCCTGTTTAATGACAAAAACCAAATGTAAGAGAGGATGTGATCAAGGAACTCCTATGCCTTATTGGTAGTGGATATCAATAATGAAGTGAATTCCCTAGTGTCTTCATTTCTTAGGACTGCCATAACAATGTAACACAAAGTCGGTGGCTTAAAAAAACAGAAACATATTGTCTCACAGTTCTGGAGTCTAGAAGTCCCCAAATCAGGGTATGTCGCTAAGGCCATGCTCCCTCTGAAGTCTTTAGGAAAGAATCTATTCCAATCCTCTCTCCTGGCTTCTGGTAGTGGCTGGCAAGCCTTGGAATTTGTTATCTGCCAAAGGAGTGCTAATGCAAAGTACCAGAAATCTGTTGGATTTTAAAAAGGGTATTTATATGGGGTAAAAGCCTGAAGTTACAAGGCCCTAAAGAGTCCATCTCAAGGTTGCTTTTTCACCAAAGTCAGTTACCATATGGTGAAGCAAGATAATTGCTGATCTCTGCCTGGTCTCTCCTTGCCAGGCTTCCTCTTCTTCTTGAGGCTCCATGGGCCCAGTTTCTTCCAGATCTCAGCTGTAAACTAGCATAGGGTTTGTCTCTCATGGCTTCCTGTATCAGTCTCAACTCTTCCCAAGGTCAGTTGCAAACTATAAGGGAAATGGCTCATCTCTTTTCCTGTGACTTTAGCTGTTTGAGCCTTCTCCTTTCTGTCACATGGTAGGATCAAAATGACAAAGTTCTCTCTCTTCCCATGTGTCTTTTTGAGTGAGGATCTGTTTATATCGGCCCACCAAGGTGGGGTGTTGCTCAACCTGAGTCACACCTTACTGATATGGTAGAATCAAATCCCTAATCTTAACAGGTAATTTAATCAAGGGCCTCTCAACTGAATCCAATAAAGGGTATCACACCCAGAAGAATAGAATAGAAACATAATCTTTCTCTTTTTGGGATTCACAAAAATAATCTCAAACTGTCACAGCTTGTGACATAACTCAGTCTCTTCCTTCATCAACACATAGCTATCTTCTCTCTGTATGTCTGTCTGTGTTTCCTTCCCCCTTCTTATAAGGACACCAGTCATATAAGATTAAGGGTCCACCCTACTCTAGTCTGACCACATTGTAACTTAACTAATTCCATTTGCAATGACCTTATTTCCAAATAAGGTCACATTCACAGGTATTGAGGGTTAGGGTTCCAACATATTTTAGGGGGGACACAATTCAACCCATAAGAGTCAGGATGGGCTAGACTGTCCTGCAGTTTTAAACTATCCCTAAATCTCAGCATGACCCAGTAAGAAAGGTTTATTTTCCTATTATACTTAATGCCCAGTGTGGATCTTGGACTGAAGCTGAAGAGGTAGCCCCTGTCTGAGACATGACAGAGGAAAAATATGGCAGAGAACTTGATGGATTTTAAGGCCAGAAATAGCAAATTTCCCTAGTGCTCAGATCATTGGCAAAGCAAGTTACATGGTCAACCCTGACAGCAAGGGAAAGTGGATATATAATCATCTGTAGGAAGAGACCTCATAGGGAAGAGCACCGGCTATTTTGAACAAAAATGCAATCCACCACAAGCCACATTTTTTAATTGAGGTGGAATCCACATAACATAGAATGAGCCATCTTAAAGTCAACAATTCAGTGCCATTTAATACATTCACAGTGTTGTGCAACCACCATCTCTATATAGCTCTGTTATTTTTGTCTTCCCCAAAGAATGCCCAATACCCATTAATGAGTTAATCCCATTTCCCAACCTCCTAGCAGCTCCTGGCAACCATCATTTGGCTTTCTGTTTCTATAGATTTAACTATACTGGATATTTCATATAAATGAAATCATACAATATGTGACCCTTTGTGTCTGGTTTCTTTCACTTAAGCATAATGTTTGTGGAGTTCATCCAAATTGTAGCATGTATCTGTACTTCATTCCTTCCAATGGCTGAATAATATTCCATTGTATGGTGTCTTGGTTTCCTAGCTGCTAAAATAAATACAATGGGGAAATGGATGTGGCTCATTCGATAGGGCTCCCGTTTACCATATGGGAGGCCCTGGGTTCGATTCTCAGAGCCGCCTGGTGAAGGCAAGCCAGCCCTTGAGGCACGGTGAGCTAACGCAGCATGACAATGCAACAAAAGGGAGACAAGCAGACACAGAAAACGCACAGCAAATGGACACAGTGAGTACAAGCAGCAAGGGGGCGGGGTGGATAAAAAAAAAATCTTAAAATAAATACAATGGGTTGGTTTAAACAATGGGAATTTATTGGCACAGGGTTTTGAGGACAGAGAAGTCCAAAATTGAGGGATAAGCAAGGTAATGCTTTCTCCTCAAAGATATGGAGTTCTGTGGCTGGCTGCTGGCCATCCTTAGGTCCTTCACTTTTCTGCTACATGACAATACACAAGGCGGTGTCTTTTCCTTTCTCTTTTTGCTTCCACTGACCTTCAGCTTCTTGCTTCCTATGCTTTTCTCTACATCTGAATTTCATTCTGCTTATAAAGGACTCCAGTAACCAGATTAAAGCCAAAACAGATTCAGTTAGCCACAACTTGACATAACATCTTCAAAAGGTCCTATTTACAATGGGTTCACACCCTCAGGAATGGATGAAGATTAAGAACATGTTTTTTTTTTTTTTTTCTGGGGTACATAATTCAATGCCCAACAAATGGTGTCTTATTTTGTCAGGACTGCTGACACAAAGTACCATAGACTAGTTGGCTTAAATAGAAATGTATATGTCACAGATCTGGAGGCTAGAAATCAGAAATTAAGGTGTCAGCAGGGCCATGTTTCCTCTTAAAGGGGAGAACATGTTCCATGCCTCTCCCCTGGTTTCTAGTGGGTGATTGGCAATCCATGATATTCCTTGGCTAGTGGCATAACTCATTCTCTGCCTCCATCACATGGCCATCCTCCCTCCACCTTTCTGTGTCCAAATTTCCTCTGTTTGAGGTCATCAGTAATATTGGATTAAGGACCCACCCTAATCCAGTTTGGGCTCATCTTAACTGCTAACATATTTAAAGATCCAATTTACAAATATGTTTACATTCACGGGTCCTGAGTAAGGAATTTAGAAATTGAACACGTCTTCTGGGGGATACAATTCAGTCCATAACATTTGGTATACCACACTCTGTTTACATATCCATCTACTGTTGGATGTTAAGCTATTTCCAATGTTTGCCTATTGTGAATAGTATCACTATGAACATTTGTTTGAATTCTGATTTTTAATTCTTTTGGATATACCTAGGAGTAGAAATGCTGGATCACATGACAATTCTATATTAAATTTTTGAGAAACTGCCTACCTTTTTTTTTTTTTTAAAGATTTTATTTATTTATTCATCCATCCCCCGCTTGCAGCTTGTGCTCACTGGGTCACCTAACCACGCCGTGCGGGCGGGCTTGCCTTCACCAGGAGGCCCCGGGAACCGAACTCGGGGCCTCCCATATGGTAAATGGGAGCCCTATCAATTGAGCCACATCTGCTTCCCTGTAATAAGTTTTGAAGTGAAGAAGTGTGAGTCCTCCAATTTTGTTCTTTTTCAAGATTGATATGGCTATTCAGGGCCCCTTGCAATTCCATAAGAATTTAGGATTAGCTTTTCCATTTCTGTATAAATGGATGCTAGAATTTGATGGGGAATGTGTTGAATCTGTAGATTTCTTTGGGGAGTATTGCCATCTTAAAAATATTTTCTTCCAATCCATGGACATGGGTGTCTTTACATTTATTTAGGTCGTCTTTAATTTCTTTCAGTAGTGTTTTGTAGTTTTCAGTGTACAAGTCTTTCATCTCCTTGGTTAAGTTTATTCTTGGTTAAATGAAGATACTTCATTCTTTTAGATAAAGGGCTTTTTTTTTTTTTCTTAATTTCCAGTTCAGATTTTTCATTGCTAGTATATAGAAACACAACTGATTTTTGCTTGTTTATCTTTTGCTTTTCTGAGTTCATTTATTAGCTCTATAAGTTTTCTTGTGGATTAGTTAGGATTTTCTATATATAGGAATATGTCATATGTAGATAGAGATAGTTCTACTTCTTCCTTTCCAATGTTAATGCTTTTATTTTATTTTTTTCTTTCCTAATTGCTTGGGCTAGAACTTCCAGTACACTGTTGAATAACAGTGGTGATAGTGGGCATACTTGTCACGTTTCTGATCTTAGGGGGAAAGCTTTCAGTCTTTTGCCATTAAGTATGAGGTTAGCTGTCGGTTTTTCATAAGTGTTCTTTATCATGTTGAGGACGTTTCCTTCTATTCCTATTTTCCTATTTTTCTGAGTGTGTTTTTTCAATCACAAAAGTGTGTTGGAATTTTTCTATGCCTTTTCTGCATCAATTGAGAAGATCATGTGATTTTCTCCTTGCATTCTATTAGTGTGGTGTATTACATTGATTGAGTTTCTTATGTTTAATTACCCTTGAATTCCTGGGATAAATCCCACTTGGCCATGGAGTATAATCATTTTAACATGCTGTTTGATTTGCTTTGCTAGTATTTTATTGAGGTTTTTTTTTTTTTTTATATATATCTATATTCGTAAAGATATTGAGCAGCAATTTTTTCCTTGTGATGTCTTTATCTGGGTTTGGTATTAGGGTAATGCTGGCCTGATGGAATGAGCCATGAAGACTTCTCTCCTCTTAAATTTTTAAGAAGAGTTTGAGAAGGGTTGGTATTAATTCTTCTTTGAATGTGTGGTAGAATTTATGAGTGAAGCTATCTTGTTCTGGATTTTTCTTTGTTGGAAGGTTTTTGATTCCTGATTCAATCTGTACTTGGTATAGGTCTATCGAGATATTCTATTTCTTCTTTAATCACTTTAAATTGTGTGCTTCTAGGAATTTGTTCATTTCATCTACATTATCTGATTTGTTGGCATAAAACTGTTCATATTATTCTCTCCCAATCTTTTTAATTTCTGCAAGATCAGTAATAACATTCCCACTTTCATCTCTGGTTTTATTTGTATCTTCTCCTTTCTCTTGTTAGTCTAGCTAAAGGTTTGTCAATTTTATTGATCTTTACAAAGAATCAACTTTTGGTTTTGTTGATTCTCTCAATTGTTTGTGTATTCCTTTATTTCACTTAACTTTGCTGAAATCTTTATTTTCTCATTCCTTCATTACCTTAGATAACTTGAAGTTCAGTTTGCTCTTCTTTTTCTAGTTCCTCAAGAGGTGAAGTTAGGTTATTGATTTGAGATCATCTTTTTTAATGTTGGCGTTTATAGCTACATGTTTAACTCTGAGCACTGAATTAGCTACGTCCATAAATTTTGTTCTGTTGTGTTTTCACTTTTATTCATCTCTAAGAATTTTCTGATTCCCCTTGTGATTTCTTCTTTTATGCATTGGCTGTTTAAGAGTATGTTGTTTCATTACAGAAATAAAAGGATTATAAAAGAATGTTATGACCAATTACATGCTGTTTTAGTTTGCTAGGCTGCTGAAATTCAATATACAGAAATGAGTTGGCTTTTACAGTGGGGATTTATTTGCTTGTAACCTTACAGTTCTGAGACCATGAAAATGTCCAAATCAAGGCATATCTAGGTAATGCTTTCTCCTATAAAACTGGCTGTCAGGGATTCTGGACTCCTCTGTCACATGACACGGCAAAATGGTGGTATCTGCTGGTCTCTCTCTTTTCCTCTGGGTCTCATTGCTTCAGCTTCCTGCTTCTGTGGCTCTCTGTTCATCTGAATTCAACCTATTTATAAAGGACTCCAGTGAGAGGATTAAGACCTACCCTGGGTCACTTCCTTACTGGAGTAATCTAATCAGAAGGCCCTTAACAGAAGTAACCTAATCAAAAGGTCCCACCTGCAATAGGTTCATGCCCACAGGAATGGACGAGCTTTAAGAACATGATTTTCTGGAATACATACTGTCTCAAACTACTACATATACCAACAAATTAGATAACCTAGATGAAATGGACAATTTCCTAGAAACACACAAATTTCCTAAACTTACTCAGAAAGAAATATAACATAATGTCCTCCGGGTTCATCCATGTTGTCATATGCTTCACAAGTTCATTTCTTCTTGCCACTGCATAATAATTCTATCATGTGTATACACCACAATTTGTTTGTCCATTCATCAGTTGATGGACACCTGGGTTGTTTCCAACTTTTGACAATTGTGAATAATGCCAGTATGAACATTGGTGTGCAGATGTCTGTTCGTGTCTCTGCTCTCAGATATTCTGGGAATCTACCTGGTAATGGTATTGCTGGGTCCAATGGCAAGTCTATATTCAACTTAGTTAGGAACTGCCAAACAGTCCTCTACAGTGGCTGTACCATTCTACATTACCACCAACAGTGACTAAATGTTCCTATATCTCCACATCCTCGCCAACATTTACAGCTTTCTGACTTTTTATTTGCAGCCAGTCTGATAGGTGTGAAATGATATCTCATTGTAGCTTTGGTTTGCATTTCCCTAATCGCTAGTGATGTTGAACATTTTTTCATGTGTTTCTTTGCCATTTGTATTTCTTCTTTGGATAATTGTCTTTTCAAGTCATTTGCACATTTTTTTAATTGGGTAGTTTGTCTTTTTATTGTTGAGTTGTGTGATCTCTTTGTATATCATAGATATTAAACCCTTATTAGATATGTGATTGCCAAATATTTTCTCCCATTGAGTCAGCTGCCTTTTCATCTTTCTGACAAAGTCCTTTGAGGTGCAAAAGTGTTGAATTTTGAGGAGGTCCCATTTATCTATTTTTTCCTTTGCTCATGCTTTGGGTGTAAGGTTTAAGAAACTACTGCCTACCATAAGATCTTGAAGATGTTTTCCTGCATTTTCTTCAATGCTGTATGATTGTGCTATTATGAATTAAACATACTGTGGAAACCCATGGAGTTAATAATCAGAATATAGCTCACCAGAAAATTGAAAGAGGGTAGAGAATGGAAAGCTGAGGGTTAATCTGTGCAGAATTGATAAAAAGGTTGTTTGTAAATCTTTGGAAATGAGTAGAAATGGTTAAAGCATATCATGGTGTTTGTAACTAGCAGTGCTATTGTATGGGTATGACAGTGGTTGAAAAGGAAAGTCTAATGTCATATGTATATTATGAGAAGGAACGCTAAAATCTATAACATGGGACTGTAAAAGATAGTAAAACCTCATGTAAAACACTAATAAGGGTGACATTGTATATTTAAGACTTTTTTCAAAATATAAATACAAATATATTAGAAGGAAAAAGAATAGCAGCTATGTACACCAGGTGAGACAGAGAGATTGAGAGGTGATGAGTTTTGTTTGTGTGTTTGTTTGTTTTTTGTTTATTATTATTATTGGATTAATGAAAGTGCTTTGGGAATGATTGGGGTGATGAATGGCACAAACATGTGATTACACCGAATATCACTGATTATACTTTTGGATGGATTTATGCTTTATTAATATGTATCAATAAAACTGAAAAAAATGCTTAAGATAATTTTAAAAAATAAAAACAAAAACAAAAGAAAAAAAAAGAGTATGTTGTTTAATATCCACATATTTGTGAATTATCGAGTGTTCCTTCTGTTATTGATTTCTACCTTCATTCTATTGTGGTCAGAGAAGATGTTTCATACAATTTCAATATTTTTAAATTTATTGATTCTTGTCCTCTGATCTAACAAATGGTCTATCCCCAACAATGAGCCATGTTCACTTGAGAAGAATGTGTAAATCCACTGTTGTTGGTGATCTGTATAATCTATTAGGTTTGGTTAGTTTATATAACTCAAGTCCTCTCGTTCCTTATTGATAATCTGTGTAGATGTTCTACCCATTATTGAAAACAGAGTATAGATGTCTCAAGCTATTATTGTAGAACTATTAGTCCTTTCAATTTTGTCAATGTTTGCATCATGTATTTTGGGGCTATGTTATTGGGCACATATATGTTTATAATTCTTATATCTTTTTTGATGGATTGACACTTTCATTAATATTTAATGTCCTTCTTTATCTCTTTTAACTTTGTCTTCTTGAAATATTTTTTAACTTAAAGTCCATTTTGTCTGATACTAGTACAGCCACCTCAGTTTACTTTTGGTTATTATTTGCATGGATATTTTTCCCTCCTTTCACTTTCAACTTTTTTGTGTATTTGGAGCTAATGCAAGTCTCCTGTAAACAGCATATAGTTGGATCATGCTTTTTTATCCAATATACCAACCTCTGTCCTTTGATTGGAGTGTTTAATCCATTTATATTCCAAGAAATTACTGATAATGCAGGACTGTCATTATCCATTTGATTTTTGTAAGTTTTATACATTTTTAGTCCCTAATTTTCAACATCGCTGCTTTCTTTTGTGTATACTTGATCTTTTATAGTGAACAGTTCGATCTCCTTCTCATTTCCTTTTTTGTGTATTTTTAAAGGATATTTTCCTTGTGGCTTCCATGGGGTTTATATTTAACATCCTAAAGATATAACTATCTAGTTTAAATGATTAGCAAGTTACCTTCAATAGTATGCATAATCTCTGCTTCTATACCTCTCCATTCCCCATTTATATTCTTCTTATCACAAAGTACATGTTCTCCAATGACATAGACTTATGATTATTTTTATGAGTTTATATTTTAGAACATTTAATGAATAAAAAGTAGAGATAGAAACAAGAATAAAATAAAATAGTACTATATTTTTAATTACCTTTATTGTGGATCTTTATTTCTTCATATGGCTTCATGTTTCTGTATAGTAACATGTCCATTTACTTTTTTTTTTTTTTTACATGTATCCATTACATTTAATTGAGAAATGTATATATTTATTCATCTGTGTTTACTTTTTAGTTTTATTTTATTTTATTTATTTATTTTTTTATTATGGGTAAAAATCAAAATTCTCACAATACATAC
>JAKSZT010033094.1:759426-786151 GCA_026826555.1 Tolypeutes matacus
TTAGGGCCAGAGGAATCAAAAGATGTAAGGAAGGCAGAAGGATAATAGAAATATTGATAAAAGTTAGAAGAGGGGCAAAATGAGACTTAATGAGATGAATATTTAACTTGTGTAGGCAGTGTAGAGTACTAGGAAAAAATATGGAGTTCCTATAATGGACTGGGAAAACAAATGGAGGAATATATATATATATATATATATATATATATAGTGATTTAGAAGGCTAGAATTATGAGGAGGTAGAGAAATAGTAGAGAAAGGTTTGAAAGGAAAAAGTTAATACTAATAAAAAAAAAAAAGAAAAAAGAAGAAAACAAAATAGATGGGATAGAAATTGACACCCTTAAGTTGTGGGCCTATGAAGAAATGTTGTCTCTAAGAGCCACAACAGAAAACAGAAGGCAGAAACATGCAGGAAGGATAAGCGATAGTTTGTAATACAGAATCAATATATACAGCGAGTGGGATATTACTGAATAAGAAGCCCAGCAAATAAGCGACCAGCTGGCAGCACCTATTTAAAAAAAAAAAAAATAGAAGGAAAAAGGAAGGGGGGATGAAAACGGGAATAATAGTAATAGACCAGAAAGTAACAGAGAGAAACCAAAGATCCACACAGGCAAGCAGTCAAACAGAGCTAAGGGGGGTCAATCATTCCCCTAGGGTCCACGTGGGTCCTTCCTGCCTACTTGTGTTTATCAATGAATTTCCCCACAGGGTTCTATATGCAGGTCCTGAAGCAGCTTTTAGCTATTAAACTAAAGTTAAAAGAATTTATTTTTCATTTGTTGAGGTGACCTCACTTTTTTTTTTTTTTTTTTTTTTTTTTAGCCAAATGCAGGACCCAAAATAATTCTTCCTCTAGACCAACCCCCTTACGGAAGGGACCCTAGCTGGGCCCGTGGAAATTAATCAAGCACGTCCCACTTTCCGGACTCCCCAGGTTAGCTGAAGCTCTGATGTTAGTCAGTGAGGAGTGCTAAAGATGGCCGATTCCGCCCCTTCTGGCGCCGAGCTCCAGCGTCACCGGGCTGCTCAGTAAATCAGTTTGAGTGCAGATTCGCGTCTGCTCTCAGCCTAATGGTGCTTCAGGTCGGCTTATCTGCTCCCCAAAGCTATGGGGCGGTGCAGGCAGCCAGATCGATGTCTAAAAATATAAAATACCCTTCCCTGTCTTCCAACCAAACCCTCCCTTTTTTGGGAAGTGTCCCTTCCTCCTGGCTCCGCAGAGGCCCGGGTCTTATCCCTGGGTGGCTAGGAAATCAGGTGCGTTTCCTGACCAAAATCCCCCCTCCGGCTCACTGGGTGCTGATTAGCTCGTTTGCTCTGTTCACACAAGGTCCAAGGGGCGCCAGGCAGCCAGATCCCCAGAAAATAAAACTTTTTCGCCCCGCCCGCGGCTCCAAATGGCCGTTTTATTTTTTTTTCCCTAACCGCGGGGCTCAGCCGCCTGTGCCAACCTCCACCGGCAGCCTCAAAACTCACGAATCTCCACCGTTAGGTCCACGCCGACGATCCGCGCAGATAGATGTCCCAAGCTTCTCACTCCACGCGTGCACAGCACAGACTCCCGGGCAGGACCCCGTCCACAATCCGCCTTGCTCTGGGAGCTTGCAGTGTGCGCCCTCCTACACCAACGCCATCTTGGCCCCTCCTCTCCATTTACTTTTCATCCTGAAAAGTAAACATTTTGTGTTCAACATTTTTTGCAGGGCAGGTCTAGTAGTAATGAACTCCTTCAGCTTTTATTTATTTGTGAATGTCTTGATTTTCCTCAATTTTGTTTTATTAGAGCTGTTGTAGGTTTTCAGACATATGTTGGAAGTAGAGTTCCCATATACCCCCCTCTTGCATGCAGTTTCCCCTATTATCATTTTGCATTAGTGTGATATTTTTGTTAAAATTCATGAAATAATATTATTATAATCATGCTATTAACTTTAGTGCACTGTTTACATTGTGTTGTACAGTTCTAGGGGTTTTTGAGGCATGTGTGTGGTAACTTATATACAACCTGAAGTTTCTCCTTTTTTCCATTTTCAAATATACAATTCAGTGGTGTTAATTATAGATGCAAAGTTGTGCCTCCATCTCCATCATCCATTGGCAAAACTTTCCCATCATCCAAACAAAAGCTCCATACAAATTAAACTTTAACTTCCCATCCCCCTCCCCCACTTGGAAATGTATATTCTAGTTTTTCTGACTTCATGAATATGCTTATTTCATATGAAGATCATGCAGTACTTTGCACTTGTGTCTGCCTTCTTTCACTCAACATGATGTTTTCAAGGTTAATTCATATTGCTGTGTGTATCAGAACTTCATTCCTTTTACAGCCAAATAATATTCCATTATACATACATTTCACATTTTGTTTAGCCATTCATCTGTTGCTGTATACTTAGGTTACTTCCACCTTTTGGCAATTTTGAATAATACTTCTGTGAACATCAGTGTGAAATAACAGTTTGAGTCCCTGCTTCCATTCTTTTGGGCATATACCTAGAAGTGGTAGTTCTAGGTCATTTGGTATATCTTTACTGAACTTTCTGAGGAACTTTCATACATTTTCCATAGTGGCTATACCATTTTACATTCCCACCACTAATGTAGGAGAGTTTCAATCTCTCCATATCCTTTCCAGAACTTGTTATTTTCCTTTTTTTAAAAATAGTAGCCTTTCTAATGGGTGTGAGATGGTATCTCATAGTGGTTTTTATTTGAATTTCCCTGATGGTTAGTGACTTTTAGCATCTTTTCATGTGCTTATTGTCCATTTCTATATCTGGATAAATGTCTATTCAAGTATTTTCCCATTTTTTTATTTGGGTCATGTGTCTTTTTGTTGTTGAATTGTAGTTCTTTATAAATTCTGGATATTAAACCCTTATCAGATATATGATTTCCAAATATTCTCTCCCATTCTGTAAGCTGTTTTTTACTTTCTTGATAATGTCCTTTGATGCACAAAAGTTTTTAATTTCGATGAAATCCCAATATATCTATTTTTTTTTTCTTTTATTGCTTATGCTTTGGTGTAAAGTCTCAGAAACCATTGCCCAACACAAGGTCTTGAATATGTTTCTCTATGTTTTCTGTTAGGAGTTTTATTTTCAGTTCTGATATTTAGATTTCCAATCCATTTTGAATTAAATTTTGTATATGGTGTGAGGTCAGTGTCTGCCTTCAGCCTTTTGCAGATGGATACCAAGTTCTCCCAGCACTATTTGTTGAAGTGACTATTCTTGCTCCACTGAATGGACTTGGCACCTTTCTCAATGTTCAATTGGCCATATGTATGGGGGAATATTTTTGAACTCTTAATTCAATTTCATTGATCTATATGTCTGTCCTAGTGCCAGTATCATGCTGTTTTTATTACTGTAGCTTTGTAAAATTTTTAAATCAGGAATTATGAGTCCTACAACTTTTTCAAGATGGTTTGGCTATTTAGGGCTGCTGAGCCTTCCTTGTGAATTTGATGGTTGTATTTTCCATTTCTGTGATGAAGCCTGTCGGAATTTTGATTGGAATTGTGAATCTGAATATCGCTTTGGATAAAATTTACATATTAATAATATATAGTCTTCCAATCCATGAACACAGAAAGTTCTTCCATTTATTTAGGGTTGGAAAAGTTTTGTAGTTTTCATATATAAACTATCTATGTCCTTGGCTAAATTTGCTCCTAGATATTTGATTCTTTTGGTTACTCTTGTAAATTTAATTTTTTCTTGATTTCCTCTTTGGATTGTTCATTACTAGTGTATAGAAACAATGGTGATTTTTGCATGTTGGTCTTGTACCCCACCATTTTGCCGAATTGTTTTTTTAGCTCTAGTAGCTTTGTTGTGGATTTTTCAGGATTCTCTATGTATAGAATCAGGTCATTGGTAAAAAGAGAGAGTTTTACCTCTTCCATTCCTATTTGAATGCCTTTTAGTTCTTTTCCTTGTGTAATGACTCTGGCTAGATCTTCTAGTATAATGTTGAATAACAGTGGTGACAGAAGGCATCCTGTCTTGTTCCTGATTAGGAAGAAAGCTTTCAGTCTTTCACCATTGAGTATGATGTTAGCTGTGGGTTTTTGAATGCCCTTTATCATGTTAAGGGTGTCCCTTAGGCTTTAACCATTTCTAAAAATTCTTTTCCCTATCTGTTCTTCCAGCCATACGATTTTTATTGCCCTGTTTTCTAGTTCACTGATTGTTTCTTCTGCTTGTTCAAATCTGCTATTGTATGCCTTTAGAATATTTTAAATCTCCATTATTGTAGTTTTCATTCCCATAAGTTCTTTTATACTCATTTTTAGGCTTTCTAATTCTTCTTTTTGTTCACACATTGTCTTCTTAATATCTTTTAACTCCAAATCCATATTTAGTTTATTTCTATCCATATTTTCCTTTAACACCTTGAATTGATTTCTATTTGTTTTAACTGCTTTACTTAATTGTTGCATTGCCTGGGTTTCTTCTGAAGTTTTTATTTCTTCCTTTGAATGAGCCATATCTTCCTGTTTCTTTGTATGGCATGTGATCTTTTGCTGGGCATTTGATTATTTTGATGTTCTATTTTGATGTGCTAACTCTAGAAGTCAGTTTCTCTCTCTTGTCTAGGGTTATATTGTAGATTTACTGTGTGTTAAGATTCTTCTTCAACACTCAGTCCAGAATATACTGACCCTTTAAAGTAGCCTGAGTTTAGCAAATCAGATTTTCTCAGGTCTTCTGCACCTTTCTCTTACCTTGGGCATGCACTGCAACTTTTAAGATTACCCTATTATATGTGACTTTCACCTCCAGGATATTTCCTTCTTCTGTTCCTCCTCTGGAAGTCTGGGGCTGTTCTGTTGGTTTTATGCAAATTTTCCTCTGCAGTGACTATTATTTGCTCAACTGCTTTCCCATGTTCAGGGCTTCCTTTTCACCACAGCTTTCAGTCCTGTGTTTACCATGCTTTATGGTGGTTCAGTTTTCCTCTTTTACTGTGCAGCTTTTCTGCCTCCAGTAACTTCCATGTTAGTTTATCTTGCCCCAGGGAGCAATTTGGTTTCAGTGTTCAAAAACCTCCATTTTTTTTCATTTAGGTGTGCCAGCAATTAGAGACTGGGTTTGAAGTGTGCACCTCTAGCCAACAATCCCACCAAGTTTTGCTCTTGTTTCCTTGGGGCTGCTTTGTATACATACATGCACCAACTGCTAGGGCCTTATGCTGGGTCTCTGTCACCTTGGGTCCCCAAGGCTAATGTATGTAGGATTCTGTGTCACTGCTGTGGGTGGCTCTGTGGTCATGGTCTCGACAGGAGTTACTCAGGGCAGAGTGTGACTCTTAAACTGCACAGGACTGAGTGTGGGAGTGGGGTTTAGTCTGGCAGGTCCAAGTCACAGATCTCCTACCTTCTTTTTGGTGTTTTTTTCTTATTCAGTTCAGAATTTGTGGAGTTTTTCCTCAGTCTCTACCATTCTCCAGAGTTCCATGTGAATGTAATCTGTCCATTTATTTAGTTGTCTCTAAGAGGAAACTTTCTTGGGAGATCTTACACTCCCATCATGATAACTACATTTCCTCCTCCTCATTTGTGAAGGACAGTTTTTCTGGATATAGAATTCTTGATGGACATTTTTTCCACCACTTTAAACATGTTATTCCATCTGCATTCTGGCCTCCATGGTTTCTGATGAGAAATCAGTGATTAATTTATTGAGGATCCCTTGTGTATGATGAGTTGCTTCTCTCTTGCTGTTTTTAGGATTCTCTGTCTTTTGCCTTTGACAATTTTAGTGTAATGTTTCTCAGTGTGGATCTCTTTGAGCTTATCCTATTTGACATTCATTGAGCTTCTGTATGTGTATGTCCCTGTCTTTTTACAAATTTGGGAAGTTTTTGGCCATTACATCTTCAAATATTCTCTCTGCTCCTTTCTGTTTTTTTTTTTTTTTTTTCCCTCTTCTCTTTCTGTTTTCTTTCTCCTCTCTTTCTGGGATTATGATAATATGTGGTACACTTCATGTTGTCACACAGTTCCCTTAGGCTTTACTCACTTTTTCATTCTTTTTTCTGTCTGCTCCTTAGATGGAATAAATTCAATGATCCTATCTTCAAGTTCATTGATTCTCTCTTCTGTATGTTCTAGTTGGCTATTGGACCCCTCTAATGATTTTTTTAAATTTCAGTCATTGTACTTTTTAGCTCCAGAATTTCTATTTGTTTTTTTTTTAAACATCTAGTTCTACTTATTTTCCACACATTGTTTTCCTGATTTCCTTTAGTTCTTTGCCCAAATTTTCCTCCAGCTCATTGAACTTATTAGAAAAGTTGACCTAATATCTTTTTTAAAAACAATTTATTGAAGTATATCATTCATACATGATGACTTAATATCTTTATATAGTTTTCCCAATGTCTGTGCTTCCTCAGGGCTAGTTTCTGCCATTCTATTTTGTTCCTTTGAATGGGTCACCTCCTTTTGTTTTTTTGTATGCCTTGAGATTTCTTGGTGAAGTTTGGCCATTTGAATATTTTGATGTGTTAACTCTGGAAGTCATATTCTCCCCCTTTCTTAGGGTTTGTTGTTTTTGCTTTAAAAAAAAAAAATTGAAGGCTCTGTATTGAGGTTATCTTTCAACACTCAGCCTAGCTCATAATGACTCTACAGATTAGCTCAAAGTGAACAGCTAGGTTCTTCTCAGTTCATGCTGAGCATGTTTCTTGCCATAGGTATGTATGGTCGCTTTCAAAATTTCCATAGTATACATGAATGCTCCTGGTTGTCCTAGTTTGCACTGCAAAAAAAGAAACACAATAATTTTTTACTTCTGGGCCCCAGGTGCTGTATTTTATGTTTTTACTGCAATCTTTTATTCAGATTGCTGAAGTTTGCTCAGTTCCATGCCACTTCTTCATACCACTTTTCCACCCTGAGTGAAATCAGTATTAGGTGAAATAAATGAATGACTCAAATCAGTCTTTCAGGGAGTGTTGGAGTAGACATACAAATACACTAAAATTTTCCAATAAGTTTGCTAATAACCAGAAATCGGGGACCTTCACTAGAAACATGAACTGCTACACTGGGAATGCAGACCACTGTCAAGTGGGGAGAGACAGTGAGGCCAGGGCAAGTAGAATCTCTGTACAACTGTCCTGACATTTGTAGGTTATTTTTCTGATTCAGCATGTGCTTGGATGCTGTTCTCCCTTGACTTTTTCCCAGATTTCTGGGAAAGTTGAATCTGATAGTTTTTGCTTGTTTTTTTGATGTTATTGTGGGGGTGGGATGCATTCACTGGGAGCTTCCTACTCTGTCATATTGCTCCAAAACACTTTTGAAAACGAAGAACAAAATTGAAAGATTAACACTAAATATTTTCAATACTTTCTATGAATCTACAGTAATCAAGGTACTGTGGAATTAGTGAAAGGATAGACAGACACATGGATAAAAGAAACAAAATTGATTGTCTTGAAATAGATCCATATACATATAGTCAATTGATTTCTCACAAAGAGAAAAAGTCAATTCAATAGAGAAAGGATAGTCTTTTTAAATTATGGTGTTGGTTGGACATCCATATGCATACACACACACACACACACACACACACACACTCCCTTACCCTATCTTATACTAAAATATAAAGAAAATGGATCATAGTTCTAAATTTAATACCTAAAACCTTAAAACAAAACCAAAGAAATTCTTTATGTATCAGTGGGTTAGGCAAGGAATTTGTAGATATGACACCAGACACACAATCAATAAAATAAAGAATTGATAAACTGGACTTCGTTAAAAAATCAATGCTTTTACAAAGACACAGTTAATAAAATGAAAAAAGTCCATAGCCTGGGATAAAAAAATTGCAAACCACATATCTGATAGAAGACTTGTACCCAGAATATATAAAACTCTCAAAAAACTCAAAATAAGGAAATGTCCTAACAAAATATATGTGTTGAATAGTTCAAGGAACTTCATGAAAGAAGATATAGAGATAGGAATTAAATACTTGAAAAGATGCTTGTGATTGGAAAAACGCACATTAAATGTGCAATGTTCATAGTAACTTAATCATCAAACAATCTGCAATATTTATAGCAACTTTATTCATAATCACTAGATTATGCAATATTTATAGCAACTTTATTCATAATCACCAATGTCCTTTAATTAGTAAATGCATATGCAAACTGTGGTACATTCATACAATGGAACACTATTCAGCAATATTAAGTGAACAAACTACTGATATTAGCAACAACATTGATAAGAATTTTCAAAATCATCAAGCCTTGGTGCCTTTTTGTTTAATAGGTCTTCCTTTAATTTGTCTCTCCTCTTGCATTTTCCTGTTACAAGAAAGAAGAAACGAGGACATCTCTTAAATACCTTGTTTGGAAATGTCCTCAAGGTCTATAAGAATGTACAAGAAAGCAAAACTGCAGGGCACAATTTTGCTAAGCTTCTGCCACTGTATAAGAAGGATCCTCTTTCCTCAAGTTTCCAGTAATGTCCTCACTGGCAGTGTTTTCAATATCCACATTTCCTCTATCATACTCTTCAAAGCAATCTAGGATTTTTCCATCATACCTCTCATAATACTTCCAACCTGCACACAGTGCCTGATTTCAAAGTCACTCGTAAATGTTAGGTATTTATTATGGCAGTAGTCCATATCTGGAACCAAAATCTGTATTAGGCTTTTTTTTTTTTTAACTTTATTTTGTACATTTAATAATTGAAAACATAAGCAATAAAAAACTAAAAAGTAAACACAGATGAATAAATATATACATTTCTCAATTAAATGTAATGGATACATGTAAATTTTTTTGTTTTGTTTTTTGTTTGTTTTTTTGTTTTTTTTGTGTGTGTGAATCAAACAATATATTACACAATATATTTGGTTCATAGTAGGCTTTTTTTGATTCATAAAAAATTACCACAAAACTGACAACTTAAGAAAACCATCTATTTATTATCTCACAGTTCTATAGGTCAGAAGTTCAGAATTGTGTAGCTGAGTTCTCTGTGTGGGGTATCACATGGTGTGGCAGTTTGAGATTATTTCATGAATCCCAAAAAGAAAAAGATTATGCTTGTAAACTAATCTGTTCCTCTGGGTGTGATACCCTTTGATTGCATTAAATTCAGCTGAGGTGTCTTTGATTTGATTACCTGTAAGACTGGGGTTTTTATTTGATTATTTCCAGTGGGCGTGACTCAGGCTGAGTTCCTGCCCCCTTGCTGGGTCTGATATAAATGGACACTCACACAGACACAGAGAGCTCTATCATTTTTCATCCTGCCATATGATAAAAAAGGAGAAAGCTAAAACTGCTGAGGCCCCAGAGAGAGATGAGCCATTTTGCTTGATCGCTTACTTGACTTGGGAAGAGAGGAAACAGCTGAGACTGATAAAGAAGGCCCAGAAAGAAAGAAGCCCTATGCCAGGAGAGAGAAGAAGCCCTAAGAGACAAGCCCTATGCCAGCTTGCAGTTGAAATTGGGAAGAAAGCAGAGCAGCTGAGTCTGAGAGAGAAAGCCCAGGGGGAAGGCTGAAACCTCACAGAGATCGGCAGCCATCTTGCTTCAACACTTGACAAAACACTGGGGTCAACAGTAGCTGACTTTGGTGAGAAAAATATCTCTGCTGATGCTTTGATTTGGCCTTGGAACTGTAAGCTATTACCCCGAACAAATACACTTTATAAAAGCCAACAGATTTCTGGTACTTTGCATCAGCACCTCTTTGACAGATTAATACACATGGTCAAAATAAAAGTGTCATCTGGATAGAGTTCTCACCTGGAGGCTCTGGGTGAAAAATTCACTTCCGGAGCTTGTTCTTGTTCTTGGCAGGATTCAGTTTCTTGGAGATGTAGGACAAAGGTCCCTGTTTCTCAGCTGCCTCTTAGTCAGGGGATGCTTTCAGTTCCTAGAGGTCACTGCATTTGTAGTCATATGGCCCCCTTCATCTTCAAATCAGCAACAGTCCGTTGAATCCTTCTTGTGCTTTGAATATCTCTGACTTTACCTTCTATTACCAGCTGGGGAAAAAATCTGCTTTGAAATGGTTCATGAGATTAGGTCAGGCCCACCAGAATAATCAAATGTGTCATATAACATAACACAATCTTTTTTAGTTTCCTTGGCTGCTCAAGCAAGTACCATACAATGGGTTGGCTTAAACAATGGGAAGTTAAAGGATCATGGTTTTGAGGAGGAAAAAGTACAAGTTAAGGCATCATCAAAGCAATGCTTTCTTTCCAAAAACTGGCATTCTGGGGTTGACTGCCAATGATCCTTGGTCATAGGCTCCTCTGTCCCATGGCAATGCACATGGCGGCCTCTCCTGGCCTTTTGCTTCTCTTCTCTGTGTTCTGTAGACCTTCAGCTTCTTGCTTCTTGACCTCCTTTATGTCTGAATTTCGTTCTGCTTATAAAGGACTCTAGTAATAGGATTAAGACCATCCTGATTGATATGGGCCACACCTTAACTGAAGTAACCTCACCAAAAGTCCTACTTACAATGGGTTCACACTCACAGGAATAGATTAAGTTTAAGAACATGTTTTTCTGGGGTACATAGTACCAAACCACCACATTCCGCCCTTTGGACCTTCAAAGGACATGTTCTTTCTACATGCAAAATACATTCATTCCATCACAACACCCCCAAAGCCTTAAGTCATTTCAGTAACAATGCTAAGTTCAAAGTCTCATCAAAGTCACCTATGGGTGTGGTCTGTCCTGAGGCACAATTACCTTCTGTCTGTGGACCTGTGAAACCTAGAAAACAAGTTATCTGCTTACAATATACAATGGAGAAACAGACATAGGATAGACATTCAGTTTCCAGAAGAGAGAAATTGGGAGAAAAACAGGTGTCACAGGTCCCAAACAATTCTGAAACCCAGCAGGGCAAACATCATTAAATTTCAAGGTCTGAGAGTCATCTATATATCAATGTTTTGTTCTTTGGTCTGATGAAGTTTCAGACCCACCCCTTCTAAGTGTTTGTGCAACAGCCATGCTCTCTCCAAACATTAGGTTGAAGGTTCCACCATTTCTGAGCGCTGGGGTGGCAGCACTCTTCCTGAATAATGAGCTGGAGGCCTGCCCCCTCCAAGCATTGGGGCAGATGGTCTGCCCCCTCTAAGCACAAAAGTGGACCTTCTGTTTTCACACACATGGGTGGGCCTGCTCTCTTGGCCGGAGGAGATAGCTTTAGTTCAGATCTCAGCTTCCATGGTTCCGTCCTTGAAGTCATTCTTCCTTCAATTTGTCCATTTTTTGTCCCTTTCAGTCAGGCTGGCAGTGGATCTGCTCACACAAATTTCACAACAATCTTGTTGCCTTTGCATGCAGATTGATAGAAAAGGCCTACGTTGCTTTGAAGAGACTGTTGGTAGAAATAAGAATGCTAAAGGTACTTCTGATGAGACCTTAGAAGAAAATATGGAATGAAGGGCTTTCCATAGATCCTTCCTGCATAACTCATTTCCAATTCTGTCTTCCATTGAAATAGCTGACTGGTTCCATGTTCAGTTAAACCCTCAAATGGAGCACTATTTTCTGGGAACTTTCTGTCCAGAAGCTCAGGGAATTCTCTGATAGAGCTGCTTCTGGCCCTAGCCTCAGAGCACACTATCTGGATAGGCACAGCATTTTCTAAACCATCCATTTCTGGTTTCTTTGTGCTTAAGAGTTCAGTTTTCAATTTGTCCCTTTCCTCTTGCATTTCATTATAAACTGCAAGGAGAAACCAGGCTGCACCTTCCGCACTTAGCTTGGAAATCTCCTGAACAAAATACCCAAGACCATCATTTTCAAGTTCTGCCTTCCATCCAACATTAGAACTCAATTTCTCCAAGCTTTCTGCCACTTTCAAACAAATGTCCAATATAACATTCATCATTTTCTTCTAAGGTCTCATCAGAAGTAACTTTAGCATTCATAATTCTACCAACAGTCTCTTCAAAGCAATCTAGGCCTTTTCTATCAATCAGCTCACAATTCTTCGAGCTTCCACCCATTACGCAATTCCACAGATGTTTCTCCATTTTTGTTATTTGCAATAGCAGCACCCCCACTGTCCTGGTACCAAAATCTGTTTTAATTTCCTAGGCTGCTGTGGTAATTTGAGACTGTATGTACCTCAGAAAATCATGTTCTTAAGGCTGGTCCATTCCTGTGAATATAAACCTATTGTAGTTGGGACCTTTTGATTAAGTTAAATATCTTTTGAATAGGTTACTTCACCTAAGACATGGCCCAGGATGGCTCTTAATCCTCTTAGTGCGGTCCTTTATAAACTGGATAAATATAGAGAGCCAGAGAGAAAGCCATAGAAGCAGAGAGGAAAACATAGAAGCAGAGAGAAAGCCGAGGAAGCCAGAATCTGAGAGCAACAAAACTCAGAAGAGAGGGGAGAGACCAACAGATGCCACCAGGTGCTCTGCCATGTGACAGAGAAACCCAGGATCTCTGGCAGCTGGTCTTCAGAGAGAAAGCATCACCTGACGAGGCCTTGATTTGGACATTTTTCTCAAAACTGTAAGCTTGTAAACTAATAAACTCCCATTGTTAAAAGCCAGCCCACAACATGGATGAACCTGGAGGACATTATGTTAAGTGAAGCAAGCCAGACACAAAAGGACAAATACTGTATGAATGCATTACTATGAACCAAATATATTGTGTAATATATTGTTTGATTAAAAAAAAAAATTTACATGTATCCATTACATTTAATTGAGAAGTGTATATATTTATTCATCTGTGTTTACTTTTTAGTTTTTAATTGTTTATGTTTTCAATTATTAAATGTACAAAATAAAGTTAAAAAAATTTTTTTCTTATTTTATTATTTTTCAGTTTCCTAATTTCTTTTTATGGCTGAGTAATGGTCCATTGCACGGATGGACCACATTTTGTTTGTTCATTCCTCTGTTGGTGGACACTTGGGTTGCTTTCACCTTTTTGGCTAATGAACAATGCTGTGATAAACACTGGTGTACGAATGAAAAAAAAAAAAAAAGCCAGCCCATTTCTGGTATATTGCATTTTGGCAGCCTGGAAGACTAAAACACCTGCTTACACAAATACCATGAAATGGTTTGGTTTAAATAATGGGAATTTATTCGCTCATGGTTTTGAGGCTTGGAAAATGTCCAAATCAAGGCATCACCAAGGTGATGCTTTCTCTCCAAAGATTGTAATGTTCTGGGGCTAGATGCTGCCAATCCTTGGTTCCTGTGTCATATGGCAAGTCACATGGCAGCATCTCTTGGTCTCTTCCTTGTTTTGTTTTTAGCTTCTTGCTACCTTTGACTTTCTCTTCTCTCTTTCTCTGAATTCATTAAGCTTATAAAGGACTCCAGAAATAGGATTAAGACCCATCCTGATTGAAAAGGGTCATACATTCACTGAAGTATCCTCATCAAAAAGTCCTTACAATGGGTTCACACCCATAGGAATGGATTAAATTTTAAGAACATGTTTTTTTCTGGGGTATATAGCTCCAAACCACCACAGTGCATATATGTTTATAATTGTATCTTTGTGATGAAAAATATTTTATCATTTTTAAGTGTTCCTTTTTATCTCTAGTAGTATTTTTTAAATTCTATTTTGTCTGATATATGTATAGCTACTCCAGCTCTTTTAAGGTTGCTGTTTGCATGTGTGGGCACCCAGCCCCCCTCTCCCCAAGTCCTTAGCATGTAGCTGCCTATGTGACCTAGACATAATTTAAAGGTTAACAACCCTCCCCAGAGGGAAGAGAATGTATAGATGTTATCGTAAACTGTAATCTTCCCAAAGCAGTAAATTTCCTTGTTAAACATTCTTCCTATAAGTGTAGTGAAAACATCACCACACCCCATGTGTATGCTTCATGTGACCCTAGCAGGAATTCTGTTCTCATACCCTATGGAATATCCTTGTTCTGAAACCCTTTATACATCACCTCTCACTTTCTCATCTTTTTGCAGAGCACTAACTTCATTCATTCTTTGACCAGCTGCCATCAAAAAGTCTTTCCTGTCCTTAAGTCCCAGTAAAGCTTATGCCTGACTAAATGCCAGGTGTGTTCTTTGGTCTTGCGGCCTCAACCACCTTGTGCCCTTCAGGAGTTTGGTTGCATGGCATATCTTTTTCCATTGTTTTACTTTCAATCTATTTGTATCTTTGAATCTGAAAAATTTTTTTGAATCTGAACCTTTGAGCCACATAGAGTTGGATCTTTTCTTCCAGTTCAAAACTCTCTACCTTTTGACTGGATGGATTATTTAATCCCTTCATATTTAAAGTTTTTATTGACACAGCTGGATTTATACCTGACATTTTGGTTTAGCTTACATCTCATCTGTACATCTCATACTTATTTTTCTTGCATTTCTCCTTAATATCTTGTTTCATTAATTGAATGTATTCTAGTATAACATTTTAATTTATTTTATAATTTTTAAATATAAATTTTTGTAATTTTCTTAGTGGTTGCTATGGCTTATAATATAGATCTCTCAACAGCAGTTTCTATTTTCTGTGTCACACTTTCCTTTATCATACATCTTATAATTTTTTTGTTGAAAATAATATATTGGGAAGCGGCTGTGGCTCAATCAGTAGGGCTCCCGTTTACCATATGGGAGGCCCCGGGTTCGGTTCCCGGGGCCTCCTGGTGAAGGCAAGCCTGCCTGCACGGCGTGGTTAGCTGACCCAGCGAGCACAAGCAGCAAGGGGCGGGATAAATGAATAAATAAATAAAATCTTAAAAAAAAAAAAAAAAAAAGAAAATAATACATTGTAGCAACTTTGGATATGCCCCATGGGGCTTGTTGTTATTGTTTTCCTTTTTGCTTGTTTATTTGTTTAATGTTTTCTCTGGACTAATTCAGTGAAGTCAATTTCCTCTGCATATGTAGGCTCTTGTGTTGCTCCTTAGAGGACACAGCCTTTAGTAAGTTGCACAGTCTTCCTGTGATTTTAGCCAGCTCTCTTTGTCTCTTTCCCTGATTTCTCCATTAAGGTTCTGGCTGGTCTGCCTCTGTTGGTATCACACCCAGCTGTTAGCTTCCACTAATTGTTTGCAGATTGCTCTATTGTTTTCAACAACTTCCTGAGGCATAAAATGCTCTGCAGTCTGATCCAACTGAATTCAAGCCCCTTGGCAGGGGCAGGGATTTCCCAGTTTTTGAGGCTTGCCTTGACCCTCCTCCGGGCAGAACCTCTGTGCTATGGAGCAGGAGCTGTAGGTGTGGTGGTAGTGGTGGGAGCAGAAATTGGTGTTACTTTCAAGAACTCCTGCAATACAGAACTGTGCAGCAAAAAGGGAGTGCATTTCTACCAGCTGGCCACCCAAATCCTCCATAGATAGTGAGAGGTGGAGATGAGGAAATAGAAACTGCCTGGTTGTTGCCACACAATCCATATGGACCTTCTTCAGCATGGATATGTAGAAAATGGGATGTGTTAATGCATGCCAGCTGGCAAATCCATTCTGAAGAAGAATAAATTAAAGCCTTATCAAAATCACACCTGCCTTTTTGGCAGAAATCAAAACTGATTCTAAAATGCCTATGGTAATTCATTACCATAGGAATTTTTCAATCTTTTTCAATCTTGAAAAAGAACAACTTTGGAATACTCATACTTCCTGATTTCAAAACTTACTACCAAGCTACAAAGCCACACAGACAGTGTGGTATTGGCATAAAGATGCACATATAGATCAATGGAATACAATTGAGAGTCCTGAAATAAACCCCTACTTTTTAATCAATTAATCTTTCTACAGAAGTGCCAAGGCAATTCAGTGGGTGAAAATATAGTGTTTTCAATAAATGGTATGGGACAAGTGGATAGTCACATGCAAAAGAATGAAATTGGACCTCTTTCTCAAACTTGATAGTGGTACACAAAACTCAAAATGGACCAAAAGCATAACTGTAAGAGCTAAAACTATAAAATACCTAGAAGAAACATGCGAATAAATCTCCATGATATGGGGCTAGGCAATGTTTTCTTAGATGTGATATGAATCCCACTGAGTCAAAGTGTACAATCCTTTTCATATGTTTTTCTTGATTACATACTCCTTGGATTATTGCTAACTTTTGGTTTTTAGTTTCCAGAGTTGTGAAAAAGTTGATTTTGACAGTTTTGGGCAATGTTCTTGTTGCTTTTTGAAGTGGATTTTCTGAATTCCTTACTCTGTCATATTCACTGATATAATGTTAGTGAAAAAGTCTATCTCAAACAGTTTATACTATAATCCTACTTATAATACATCCTTGAAATGAAAAATTATAGAGAACACATCAGTGGTTGCCAGGGGATGAACAGGGGTGGGAAGTGTGACCACAAAGCAGTAGTATATATGGACTCCAATTACACAGAATTGGATACACACACAAATGAATGCAGGTTTAAAAAAATGAAAATTGAAAATGGTCTATATATGGTAATAGAATAACAATTTTTTAAATTAAATGAGGTCTGTAGTCTACTTTTTCATACTGTACCAATGTTGGTTTTCTGGTTTTGATATTGTATTACCATTGTATAGGATGTTGTGGTAGGTTGAGGCTTTTGTGGACCCCAGAAAAGATCATATCCTTAGAGCCAATCCATTCCTGTGGGTGTGAACCTATTGTAGGTGGGGCCTTTTAGTTAGATCATGTCAGCAAGGTATGCCCCAGGTAGGTCTTAATCCTCTTACTGAAGTCCCTTATAAATGGGATGAATATGGAGAGAGACACAAGAGCTCAGAGAGGAACTCACAGAAGCTGATAGAGAAAGCCACAGAAAGAGCAGCCAGAAGCTGAAAGCAACAAAACCTGGAGGAGAAGGCAGAGGCTGGCAGAAGCCATCATTTGCCTTCTCATGAGACAGAGGAGTCCAGGATTGCCCATCTTCAAGGAGAAAGCATCACCAGATGATTCTTTGATTTGGATACTTTCTCAGCCTTGGAACTCTAAACATGCAAGATGATAAACCCAAAAGGTTATGTTCTTAAACTAATCTTTTCTTATGGGCGTGGTACCTTTTGATTGCATTAGATTCACTTTAGGTTACTTAATTAGATTGCTTTTGATTGTACTATGTTAGTGAAGCATGACTCAGGTTGTTTCTCTGCCCTCTTGCTGGGCCTTATATAACGTGAGACACACAGAGAAAAGAAGCTGCCATTTTGACCTGGCCATGTGATAGAGAGGACTTAAGGATTGCTAGCAGGCAAATCTGAAGCATTAAGCCCCCAAGAGGCTGGGCTTTTGGTGCAGCTCAAAGCTGAAGAGATGAGCCACATTCCTGATAACCCACAGCTGAACTTAGGAAGAAAGTGGAGCAGCCAAGACTGAAAGAGGAGGCCCAGAAAGAGGCAAGCCCTATGGCTGTTTGCCCATAGCTGAGCTCCAGGAGACAGTAGATTCTGGAGGGGAATGCAGGGGCGTCAGCAGAGATTGGCTGCCATCTTGCTTCATGACGTGGCAGGACTCCAGGATCACTAATAGCTGCTTTGATTTGGACATTTCATGGCCTCAGAACTGCAAGATTTTTCCCCAGTAAAATTCCCATTATAAAAGCCAACCCACATCTGGTACTTTGCATCAGCAGCCCTGTGGCAAACTAAGACACTTCCATTGTAAAAGTCAACTCATTTCTGGTATATTGCTTTTTGGCAGCTTTTAACAAACTGAAACAGATATCATCATTGGGGGAATCTGGGTGAGAAGAACCTGGGACTCTGTACTATTACAACTTCCTTTGAGTCTACAATCATTTCCAAATGAAAAGTTAAAAAGAAAATAAATGACTTTCCCCCAAAAAGACAAAATGTCTATGTTATCAGGAAAACAGAAAAGTACAAAAGCAAGTAAAAACAATATAAAAAAATTCAAAGTATTTAAAGTTCATAAATGGCATTAATTTAAGATCAAAATATTCATTGGATTAACATGGGATTTGAAATGGATTAAAATGGTTGGCCATCTAGAGTAAAAAATGATCTGCCATTCCATTATTTATTCAAATCTGCATGTTACTTATATGTCTAAAATACATAAAATGAGCAGCTTTTACTTTGTTTTGTTTGCTGATCTTCACTATGGATCATAAACATATAATCTAATTGTTATGATTAAAAAGGCTAAACTGAACGATGTTCAAAAAAACTCATTTAATTTCTAAATTAAATTATTAATCATAGAAAAATTAGGCAGGAAACCCTCTGATTAGGAATGAGGTGTGGTGGCAGTTTGAGATTATTTATGAATCCCAAAAAAAGAGATATTATGTTTGTAAACTTGTCTGTTCCTCTGGGTGTGATCCCCTTTGATTGTATTAGATTCACCTGAGATGTCTTTGATTAAATTATCTGTTAAGATTAGGGTTTTGGTTCAACCATATCAGTAGGGTATGGCTCAGGGTTGAGTCTGCCCCCTTGGTGGGCTGATATAAATGGATACTCACTCAAGAAGACACAGGGAAGAAAAGAGAGCTCTATCATGTTTGATCCTGGGGCCCTGGAGAGAGCTGAGCCATTTGCCTGATAATTTGCAGCTGAGCAGCTAAGAAAGCTTAGAAAGAAATGAGCCCTATGCCAGACTGATATAGGAAGCCCTGAAAGATAAGCTCTATGCCAGCCTACAGCTGAGATCAGAAGAAGCTAGGCCCACAAAGCCTTAAGAGGAAGAAGGAAGGAGAGACCAGGCAGCAAGCCATCTTCAATATGTGGCAGCTGACTTTGGACTTGAGTTGGACTCAAGGGCCTTGTAACTGTAAGTTTTTACCTCAAATAAATACCCTTTAAAAGCCAACAGATTTCTGGTACTTTGCATCAGCAGCCCTTTAGCTGACTAATACAGGTGCCAATAATAGCATGGAAATCATAGAATCTTGTGGCTACAAAAATGCTAATCCATATATGCTGTTAGACAGGGCAAATGATGTTTTGAAATCTTCTGAAAGCTTTGTGGCCTCTCACCTCCCAGGTCCTCTCCTTAGCCTTAAAAGAATTATACACCACGATCAAGTGGGATTTTTCCCTGTTATGCTAGGGTGGTTCAACATAAGAAAATCAATTAATGTAAAACACTGCATTAACAGAATGAGGGCGCGGGAAAGCCCATGATCATCTCAATTGATACAGAAAAGGCATTTGACAAAATTCAGCACCCCTTCCTGATAAAAACACTCAGAAAACTAGAAATAGAAGGAAATATCCTTAACGTGATAAAGAGTTGTGCCAGTTTAAGTCTGTGTGGACCCCAGAAAATTATGTTCTTAAGCTAACCCATTCCCCTGCATGTAAACCTATTTTATGTGGGACCTTTCGGTTAGATTCAGTCAAGGGACATTCCTTTTGATAGATCACTTAAGAAACCTTTCTTTTAATTAGTTCACTTCAGTAGGGCATGACCCAGGGTGGGTCTTAATCCTCTTACTGGAGTCCCTTATAAATGAAGGAATAAAAAGCCAGAGGCACAGGTAAAAAGCCACAGAGACAGAGAGAGGCCAAGAGAGACAAGCCGAAGCTGCTATTATGCCCTGTCATGTGCGTGATTGCCCACAGCTGAGCTCAGGGAGAAAGTGAGCTTGAAGGAGAAGGCAGAGACTGGCAGAGCCACCACTGTGTCTTGCCATGTGGCAGGAGTCCAGGATTGCCAGCAGCTGACCTTTGGTGAGACAGCATCTCTGATGATGCCTTGATTTGGACACTTTCATGGCCTCAGAACTGTAAGCTTTTAACCTAGTAAAACCCTATTGTAAAAGCCAACCAATTTCTGGTATATTGCCCCTAGCAGCTTTTAACAAACTAGAGCCTATATGAAAAACCCACAGCTAATATTATACTCAATGGTGAAAGACTGAAAGCTTACCCTCTAATCTCAGGAACAAGACAAGGATGCCCCCAGTCACCGTTATTCATCATCTTACTGGAAGTTCTAGCAAGACCAATTAGGCAAGAAAAAAGAAATAAAAGGCATCTAATTTGGAAAGGAAGAAGTAAAACTATCCTTATCTGCAGATAATATGATCCTATACATAGTGAATCCTGAAAAATCCACAACAGAGATATTAAAGGTAATAAGTGAATTCAGCAAAGTGGTGCAGTACAAGATCAACACAAAAAAATTACTTGTGTTTCTCTACCCTAGTAATGAACTATCCAAAGAGGAAATCAAGAAAAAAAATCCATTTACAATAGCAGCTAAAAGAATCAAATATCTAGGAATAAAACATTTTTTTTTCCAAACTTTTAATTGTGCAATACAGAAAACTGAAAAATAAAAGCAAAGAACACAAAAGTCACCCATAATCACAAGCAGTTTAGTTCACCTTCTAGGTCCTGTGCATGTATACACACAACTGAGCATACATTTTCATCTGGTCAAGAACATATAGAATATAGAACGTATCATGCCTTTTCACACTTCATGAATATTTACCAATTCAAAGCCCCAAAGCCATGAGGTATTGTGATAACCAAGAATACATGATAACATCTCATTCAGGGGGAAAAAAATTTCCTAAGACAAAAATGGCAACAGGCCTCTATAGATATTGGCAGAGTTACAAATATTATGCTCCTTTAATAATGCTCAATTTAAAATAAGACATAAAGCAACAGAGTACAATAAGTATAATGCTTCTAAGAGAATTCATTATCAGATCTATATTGAATTATTGGCAAGAACGTAGGTTTCTATTGAATAATTTAACAATGTTTTCCTATGGTATAGCCAAGAGATGCACACACACAAGGATGTAATAGATTTGTACATGGACAACTGCAAAACACTACTGAAAGAAGTTAAAGAAGACCTAAATAAATGGAAAGACATTCTGTATTCATGGTTTGGAAAACTAAATATGGTTAATATGTAAATTCTACTCAAAGCAATAAACAGATTCAACAAATTGCAATCAAAATTCCATCAGACTTTGCAGAAATGGAAAAACTCAATCATCAAATTTGTATGGAAGGGTAAGCAGCCCTGAATTGCCAAACCATCTTGAAAAAAGAAGAACAAATTTGGAGAACTCACACTTCATTCTTGCTGATTTTAAAACTTATTACAAAGCTACAGTAATCAAAACAGCATCGTACTGGCACTAGGACAGACATATAAACCAATCTAATTGAGTGTTCAGAAATAAACCATTACCCTTTGGCCAATTGAACTTTGACAAAGCTGTGAAGTCCACTCTGTGGGGGAAAGAATAATCACTTCAACAAATGGTGCTATGAGAACTGGATATTCAAAAGATTGAAGATGGACCCTGACCTCACACCAAAAACACAAACTAATTTAAAATGGATCAAAGACCTAAATATATGAACTAAAACTGTAAAATTCTTAGAGAAAACATAGGAAAACATCTTCAGGACCTTGTGTTCAGTAGTGGTTTCTCAGACTTTACACCCAAAACACAAGCAACAAGAGAAAAAATAGATACATGAGACCTCATCAAAATTTAAAACTTTTGTGCATCAAAGGACTTTATCAAGGAAAGTAAGAAAACAGCACACAGAATAGAAGAAAATATTAACCATATACCTGATAGGGGCTTAATATCCAGAATTTATAAAGAACTTCTACAGTCCAACAACAATTGGCACATGACCCATTAAAAATTTGGAAAAAGACTTGAATAGACATTTCTCCTAGAAAATACACAAATGGCCGATATGCAGTATGGCAAATCCTTAGAAAGTTTAGGTATGCCATATGACCTGGCAATTCTGCTTCTAGGAATATACCCAAAAGAATTGAAAGCAGGGACTTGAACAGACATTTGCATACTGATATTCATAGTGACATTTTTCACAATTGCCAAAAGTTGGAAGCAACCCAAGTGTCCCATCAACAGGTGAATGGATAAACAAATTATAGTATAAAAGTACTGTTGTTGAATTTTCTTAGGTTCTTGGCTAAGTTACAAGAAATGAATTTCAAGACCAAGCCAGGTTAATTAGGCCAGTAATTTATTAAGGAAGGGAGGGAAGAGAAATGGGAGAAAATAACAGATCATGGGTCCCAGGTAGAGAGGAAGGGACTGAAGAGTGATAAAGAGGGCCAATTTCCAGACTACAATTCCCCATTATAGATTATAAATGCCCAGGTTTTACTTATGTGCTGATCTAGGCAGGGGGTGAAGAAGGCCAGAACAGGGGGCAGAAGGCAAGAACAGGGGTCAAAAGGCAAGAGAGGGCTGGTTCGGCCTTTGTGCTTGCTTTTTGAACCATTAATTATTCTGTCCCTTTGCTAATGACAGGGGAGGAGTCCCAGTTGTTTTTGATTGATTACCACACCCATCAATCCCCCAGGATGACCCAATGATAAGGCCCCTGGAGAATATCCAGGGCTTCTTCTGGCTTCTGGAGGAAATCTCATTCCAAATGAGGGGATCTCTCAAGGGTCTTCCAGCAGCCATTTTAGGGATACCAAAGTCCATATGTTTAATGGTGGTGCTTTTTCTGCCAGGTTCCAGATCCATCTCTTGATTCCCTAACCAGCCTGCTTCAATATGATGCAATATTATTCAGTCATAAAAAGGAATGAAGTTCTGATGCATGCTACAACATGGACAAACCTTGAAGACATCGTGTTGAGTGAAATAAGCCAGACACAAAAGGACAAATATTGTATGTTCTCACTTACATGAAATAAGCAGAATAATCATATACAGGAATTCAGAAACTAGAACACAGGTTACCAGGTGCCAAACAGGAGAGAGGAATGAGGACTCAATGTTTAATTAGTATGGAGTTTTGGTTTGGGATAATGGAAAAGTTTTGGCAATGGATGATGGAGATGTAAGAAACAACTGTTTGTATTTAATTAACACCACAGAATTGTATATTTGAAAATGAAAAAAAAATTTTTTTTAGGTTGTTTATAACTTATCCCCACACACACACACGCAAACTAAAAGCAACCCCATAGAACTGTACAACACAATGTAAACAGTGCACTAAAGTTAATGGCATAATTATAATATTGTTTCATGAGTTGTAACAAAGTGACCACACTAATGCAGAATGTTAATGATAGGGAAAACTGTGTGTGTGAAAAGAGGGTATATGGGAACTCCGTACTTCATACATGATATTTCTGTAAACCTAAAATTTCTCTAATAAAAATATTTTAATTAAAAACAAACAAACAAACAAAAAAAAACTTTGCTGCACAAGTCATACTGTAAAAACAGGTGGCAGGCCAGATTTGATCTGGGGGTGTGAGTTGGCTGATCCTTGAGCTGGAATGACAAAACATTTGAAAAACAACAGCACTAGATACTTACCAACTGCAATGGTGTGGGCAGTTTCTCACAATGCCTATAAACACAAGAAGCAATATAGTTCAGGGAAGATGACAAACTAGTAAGATACGGGAATCTCTTCTCCTGAAAAATAGCTAGAGGACAGGCTGAAACAGCCCCGAAAAAGATCTTCTAGGGTTTAGGACAGCAGGTGAAGGCTGCACACCACCCAGAAGAAAGCGGGAAAAAAGAGGGAAATCGCGACAATAGAACTGTGAGTTGGAACCGGCACCCTTCCCCACACTCTAGAATTCTCAGGCCTCTGGGCCTGCAACTACAGACAAAGGGGGCTCCAGGGATCTACCACTCCAGGGAATGAGAGGGACACAGCCGAAGGCTGACTCAGGTTCCAACCCGCAAATTTGGGCTGCGGAGCCCAACGGACCCTTCCAGGCCAGGTGGGACCAAACAGTGGTTTGCCCTGGGAGCTGGAGAAGGACTGGAGAAATCCAGCCCTCGCAATCTCCCTCTCTTCTAGCCTGGACTAATTGTTGAGGACTCCACAGGAGAGGGGAGAGAAAGCCTGGGGCTGTCTTGGCTTTTGACTCCCAGGTTTGATCTACTGTGTCCCGAGAGCCCTTCTAAACCTGATGGGGCTGCGCCATTGTTTGCTTGGAGTCTGCAAGGGGTTAAAGATATACAAACTCCCAATCTCCTCCTGTACTAACAGGGACTGATTGTTGAGGACTCAGAGGGGAGTGGAAATATTTCCTAGCTGGGAAAAGGGAGGGGGCTGCCAGAGAAGACTGGAGAACTGTCTCAGAAAGTTTGAATTACAAGTCCCTTAGCCCCCAGACAGGATGCTCTATCACATTTATCTTGTCTGTGTCACAACAAATACACTCCAACCAGGCATTGAATTGAGAGCTGTCAAAGAGCGCCATCTCCTGGCAGACCAAGGAAGTGCACATAGGAAAATTTATAAAAAGTAGGAGAGGCTTTTCCTGGCCTCTATAGCCTCCCTGCCCAAGGCTCTAGGAAGTGACTCTACAACCAATTACTGGGTCCAGTATCCAGTTTTGAGCAACCAGCAGGACAACCGTAACAATCCATGTCAAGCCCAAAATCAAAGAACTGTGGTAACTCACAGCCTTCTACCACTAAATCTCTATAAAAGAGAAAGAGATTGAGCATCTGAATAAACTACATCCTAGCCAGATGCCTAAATACCAGCAAAAAATTAAAAGCCATACTAAGAAAATAAAAGACATGGCCCAAGAAAATGAATACATCAAAGACCCAGAAGAGATGCAGAATTTAAGAGAATGATTCAGAAAGATGAGTACAAATTTCCAAAATCAAATTAATGAATTGAAAGACAATATAGTTAAAGACATAAATGACATCAAGAAGACATTGAGGGAAGCGGCTGTGGCTCAATCAGTAGGGCTCCCGTTTACCATATGGGAGGCCCCGGGTTCGGTTCCCAGGGCCTCCTGGTGAGGGCAGGCCCGCCTGCGCGGCGTGGTTGGCTGACCCGGCGAGCACAAGCAGCAAGGGGGGTATAAATGAATAAATAAATAAAATCTTTAAAAAAAAAAAAAAAAAAGAAGACATTGAGCGAATGCAAAGAAGAATTTGAAACGCTGAACAGAAAAGTAATGGAATTCATGGGAATGAAAGACACAATAGGTGAGATCAAAAACACATTTGAGGCATACAACAGCAGACTTGAAATGATAGAAAAAAGAATAAGTGATACCGAAGACAGCTAAAATTGAAGAGAGAAAAAAACAGAGAGAGAAAAGAATGGAAAAAAATGAGCAGGGGTTCAGAGAGTTGAATGACAACATAAAACACAACAACATACGTGTCATGGGAGTTCCAGAAGGGGAAGAGAAAGGAAAAGGGGCAGAAAGAGTATTTGAGGAAATAATACCTGAAAATTTCCCAACTCTCACAAAAGAAATGAACTTACATGTCCAAGAAGCACACCATACACCAATCAGAATAAATCCAAATAGACCTACGCCAAGACACATACTACTCAGAATGTCAAATGTAAAAGATAAAGAGAAAATTCTCAGAGCAGCAAGAGAGAAGCAAACGATCAGATACAAGGGACATCCGGTAAGACTCAGTACAGATTTCTCTTCAGAAACCATGGAGGTGAGAAGACAGTGGTATGATACAATTAGGAAACTGAAAGAGAAAAACTGCCAGCCGAGAATTCTTTATCCAGCAAAACTCCTTCAAATATGAAGGTGAGTATAAAATATTCACAAACAAACAGAATCTAAGAGATTTTGCAAAAAAGAATCCACCGTTGCAGGAAATATTAAAGGAAGCCTTAGAACCTGAAAGAAAAAGACAGGAGAGAGAGGCTTGGAGGAGAGTATAGAAGAAAGAATAGCAGAAAGGATAACCAAAAGAGATAACCAAAAGACAAAAACAAGATGGCATATGAAAACTGAAGAATAAAATGGAGGAAGAAAATAGTGCATTTACAGTAATATCATTGAATGTGAATGGATTAAACTCCCTAATCAAAAGATACAGGCTGATAGAGTGGATAAAAAAATATGAGCCATCCATATGCTGCTCACAAGAAACTCACCTTAGACCCAGATATACAAATCAGCTGAAAGCGAAAGGTTGGAAAAAGATACTCCATGTGAATAGTAACCAGAAAAGAGCAGGGGTAGCTATATTAATATCAGACAAAACAGACTTTAAATACAAAAAGTTATAAGAGATACAAAAGGCCATTATATATTAATAAAAGGGATGATCATCCAGGAAGATATAACAGTCATAAATATCTATGCACCTAACCAGGATGCCCCAAAATATATGAGACAAACTCTGACAAAACTGAAAGGAGAAATAGACATTTCTACAATAATCATTGGAGACTTCAACACCCCACTCACATCATTAGAACAACTAGAAGAAGATCAACGAGGAAACAGAGAACTTGAACAGTATGATATACAAGTTGGACCTAACAGACATTTACAGAACACTGCATCCAAACTCAGCAGGTTATACATTCTTCTCAAGTTCCCATGGATCTTTCCAGGATAGACCACATGTTAGGTCACAATTCAGCTCTCAATAAATATAAAAAGATTAAAATTGGAGAGAGGGCAAGATGGCGTTGGTGTAGGAGGGTGCACACTGCAAGCTCCCAGAGCAAGGCGGATTGGGGATGGGGTCCTGCCCGGGGGTCTGTGCTGTGCAAGCGTGGAGTGAGAAGCTTGGGACATCTATCTGCACGGATCGGCGGCGTGAACCGAACGGTGGAGATTCGTGAGTTTTGAGGCTGCCGGTGGAGGCTGGCACAGGCGGCTGAGCCCCGCGGTTACGGAAAAAAAAAAATAAAACGGCCATTTGGAGCCGCGGGCGGGGCGAAAAAGTTTTTTTTTTTTTTTTTTTTTTTTTTTTT